>JAVYIG010002753.1:0-229827 GCA_035222895.1 Strongylocentrotus droebachiensis
GGGGGGGGAGGTAAGAGCCTTTCGCCCTTCCCCCGTTTCCCTCTTTCCTTCTTCTTCTTCTTTCTTTCCTTTTATATTTTCCTTTCCCTTTCCCTTTCCCTTCTCTCTCTCTCTCTCTTATTTATTTTTTGGCGGGGGGGAGGGGGGTGAGGAGGCAAGAGCCCTTCGCCCCCCCCCCCAGTTTCCCTCTTCCTTCTTATTCCTCTTCTTTCTTTCCTTTTATATTTTCTTTCCCTTTTCCCTTCTCTCTCTCTCTCTCTCTTATTTATTTTAGGAGGCAAGAGCCCTTCGCCCTTCCCCCGTTTCCCTCTTTCCTTCTTATTCCTCTTCTTTCTTTCCCTTTCCCTTCTCTCTCTTTCTCTCTCTTATTTATTTTTTTGGCGGGGGGGGGGGGGGAGGTAAGAGCCTTTCGCCCTTCCCCCGTTTCCCTCTTTCCTTCTTCCTCTTCTTTCTTTCCTTTTATATTTTCTTTCCCTTTCCCTTTCCCTTCTCTCTCTCTCTCTCTTATTTATTTTTTGGCGGGGGGGGGGGGGGGTGAGGAGGGCAAGAGCCCTTCGCCCCCCCCCCCCCCAGTTTCCCTCTTTTCTTCTTATTCTTTCCTTTTATCTTCCCTTTCGCTTTCCCTTTTTTCCTTCTCTCTGTCTCCCCCATCAACATGGTAATACGAAATAGACCACTCTGTAATCAAGACCATTCAATTTATTTAATACATTTTCGATATAGTTAAATTGGCAACTATTACCTTTTGTCCGAGATCCTCATTTTAAACGACTGATGCGAAAGACTAGTCGACGCACCCTTTAGAGAAAAGCCCCCCCCGCTTTTATCGAAGGGTGTGTTAAAACGGTACTCCGCTCTCAACGCACCCTTTCGAGAAAAGCCCCCCCCTCTTTTATCGAATGGGTGCGTTGAGCACACCACACCGCGCCGCGCCGCGCCGCACCGCACCCTTTCGATTGAAAGCCGCCTCTACCAAGTGAGTCTATGCTTTCACTGGTGTTCCTTCAAGAGTGGCTGTGTAAGTTCAAGATGTGCAAGTATACAGAAGCAACAGCCCTACTTACTTCAGTGCATTAGCTAATTAGCTTGGATAGGAATCTCAAAGTAGAGTACAATTCTAAAATAATCTCTCTTTTATCGTTTTCTTACTTTGAATATAGTCTACTCACAGCCAGAAGGGTTAAACTCTTCTGACTCTCAGCAAATGATTCAACAAGTATGTTTTTATGTGTAATATCAATGCAAATAAATGTATCATGATTATTTTGTTTAAACCCTGCCTCCTGTAAAAATCTGTTTCTATCACGACAAGAAACTGTTACATATTGCAAAGCTTTAAAATCTAGTTAATTTGCAAATCTTGACCACACGCAACCTTTCATGATCGAGGCTCTGGTTTAATGAGCTTCTGGTTTAGGCAGCCTCACTTTGTGTCATAATAATTAATATGTGTAGGGAAATAATATGAGTTTTAGAAAAATATAGGCAAAGTGATGTCGATGCACTGTTATCTGAATTGTGTTTATTCTCCATTCTTTTTCTTTCTCAGACATATGAAGTGACTGATCTTCCATCTAGACCAGGCCTTCTCAACTGGCGGCAGTTGGCTTGGCGCGTGGCTGTTCCAAAAAAATTAATAAATATAAATTAAAATTAAAAATTAAAAATTAAAGAAAGACAAAATTAAAAAATATATTTTAAAATTTTAAAAATCATTCGCAGTCGTGAGCCCAAAATGTAAGCAAGCCATTTTGTTTGTTTGATTTTCTCTTGATTTTGACATTTTCCGTTTTTATTGCACCAAAGTATTATATACATTTACTTCCAGTGTAGATTTTACCCAGGAATTGTACTAATTATTTTACATCAATATGAAATTATGATTGATTTTTTATAGAATAAAAAGGTGTTAAAAATGCCACAATCTGGGCCTTAAAAAAATCCCTAAGATCCACTAGCTTCCGGGGGCTTCGCCCCCCCTGGACCCCACCGCGGTATCGGCTCGGTCGCTAGTCGCTACGCTCCCTCGCAACACAGTCATCAAACATACAGGTTGGCACTTCAACCTCAATACATTTTTGTTTTGGCACTTTTAATAGACTAGTTGAGAAGGCCTGATCTAGACCATGCAGACCCATTCAACTGAAGTCATGTAGAGGGTGTGTGTGAATGCATACCATGTATGGTAGATGCTTAAAGGTTAACAACGCCTTCAGATACATACCCTGCTGTGGTAATCAGGTCTTCCTCTCACACTGTAAACAGAACAACAGTAGAGGGGCGCACTACCAATCAGGGTTATACATGTACATTGATTCACATTTCATCAGATCCTTTGTAAGAGGTAAGGGGTGGTCTATCAGAAGTTGGCATACTATGGACAGCTAACGATGCATTAATGAATTTTTTGCCCTTTTAGTTAACCCACATTCCCATAAAATTTTGCTTGCTCCTTCCCTTTGTATTTTTTCTTTGTGAGCTATCTTTTTTTGATGGCCGTTGTCAAAGTTGACATAAGAGTCTAAAGTGATGAAATTATGAATAATAAACTTTTTATGTTGTATAGCGCCCTCTCAAGATTGATATTACTTTAGCTTCAAAACAATGTTTCTTGACTAAATCGACCAATTTTCTATTCCTGTTTGGAAATTATATAACAGAACTGCATATTCTGAGATTCTCATGGTATGCATCTACCACTGTATGGCCGTAGGCGCTATTTGAACTTCATCAGGAGCACCGATAAATTTGATATTTAATTTCTCTAAATCCTTAGCCTTTTAGAGCCCAATTTTGTAAAAAAAAATCATTCTAACACTAGGTTTCACAATAGTAATGCAATTTTAAATTTCATAATCCAATCCTGTTGAAATATTACCTAAACTTTGTATTACCTTTATTAAAATATTGATTTACATTTTATTTAATCCTTCATATCTACTTTAACAGATGACATACAGCCACCATTGAAATCAATCAAACACAAATTGGCAACTCTGCGAAGTACCTTCGAAGGACTTTTCTCATTTGCTCTGTAATACAAATTCCTATAATTTCATTTCTCTGAAGCATATTCATTTCCAATTACATAGCTTCTTTTTCAATATCCGTCTCAATCCTAATAATTTTAACAGAGACAACGGGATCGATATCCCCGAATTTTGGATGCGGACGATACGCCGCCATGACACTCGCCGTCCTGCCAGCCAACAACGGTCGATTCCATTCAGCAGACGGTCATAGCCAGCGGCCCGTTGATTGGTTGAGTACCGTATGCGTCGGCCAATAGGCCTGGTGCATCAGCCGAACCAGCGGCCGAACCAGCGGCCTTGGTGATTGGTCGATCACCGTGTGCGTCGACCAATAGGCATTGGGCGTTATTGTTCCAATTATCGATCGAATTATAGACCGCTCCGCCGGTCCTCCCGTAAAGTATAAAAGACCCTTGCTTACAATAGTTTTTATCACCTGACGAAGTATCGCAGTAGCATACGAAACGTCGTGATCTTTTAGATTCCTTATTGACCACATTGCGAGACAAACGAATATCACTAGCGATATTATTTTCGATGTATGTATATATTCTGCACGTGCACACATGGCAGACATGCTACAGTAGCTACAGTATCTTGTATTTAATAATCTGAGGGATGTACAGACAAGTCACATAGATGTCAAGGAGATAGATGATGCCATCTCAACTATCATCCAGCTTGCTTGCTTGCTTGCCCCCCCCCCCCCTCCACAATCTCTCTCTCTCTCTCTCTCTCTCTCTCTCTCTCTCTCTCTCCATCCTCCCCATGATGTCTGTTAATGTATCTCCCCCTAACTTGACAGAATGAGGTCAGATAAAAGGCAGCGGAGAAAAATTATCTATCTTTCACCCTAAGATGTGAGAGCACAAAGTTAAAAAACGTTTAATCTTCTTTCACATCTTAATGTGAGTACCATGTACATGTATGCAATTAACTTTCTTATAATACTTTTCCTACATGATACTTAACAAGATAATTCAATTCATATTGTCCTTTAAAGGTACTATGTCCCATTTGCAGGCCAAAAAAATGAAAAAGTTAAATTCCAAATGCATTTGAAAGATAATACTTATTTAGAACTTCCCTAAAAAAGGTGGGGCTTGAAAATGTCTTCAAGTGGGAAAAAAATGACTATTAGTTGTCAAATCGACTTTAGGGCTATAGAGCCCAAAAGTAATAGTCTTGATTTTCAGACAATTGTACCGAATGGTCATACATTTTATGCTGCGCAAAGATTCAATCAGTTTAATCTTGGCCATCACAAGAAGTGGGTTATTGATGTAGACAAATGCTCATGTACCCTTTACAACTCTTTTCATGTATGTTATCACCAAAGAAGAAAAAAAGCCAGTCAGTCACGCAATAGTGTCTGACAGTGAAGTCTAGCAAGTAAACGGGTTTCCTTGCATAATTTGAATATGAGGACACTGCTAACGTTTAATTTTCACAGATAGGACATACATGACATATTCATAATTCCTGCAAAGTTCTACAGAATTTGAGGGTGGCTGCAAAAGGGACATAGTACCTTTAATAGAGATGGCAATGTCTTTGATAAATGGTGTGACAGGTACATGTACATGTCTAGTGGACTGGTATGTATACATGTACGTGTATAAAGCAAGAAATGATGTACAAGATCCCCTTCATAGGTGAAAGGAGCCCACAAATTCTAAAATATACTTTAATGTGGACTGCAATCTAAAATGATATTTGTACAGGTATATAAAGGTGTACAGGTATATAAAGGCATACATGTACATGTGTGCATTAAGTATTCTCTGCAGATTTTAACTCAGGTACCCACTGTGCCCCCCCCCCTCCCCCCCCCCCTCTCCACTCATTAGGCACGACAAAATCAGACAAAATAAAACAGAGGTAAACATGTAAAAGGAGTTCTCCAAATTTGCCTAAGAAATTATGAACTAGCTAATTTATATTTGAGGAGGTTCGACAGAGGGCATGCATATGCTACATGTATGACACCCAAGATACCACCGTTTACATTCCATAGTCTTGCTGATATTTAATGCAGTCTTATACAGTCTGACACTTTGTATCATAAGTACTGTAAAGCCATTTCCTGAATAGGGTGTCAACGACTTCCTCCATAAAAGTCTCTTGAATTCCTAGGGAATGATGCCATATCCAGGTGTTTGCAGATGAAACATGTACTGGAGTAAAGAAACATGGACCTTCATTAGTAGGTCCATGATACATTGATCCCATCAAGTGGCCCATCTCATCAGGCAAAATATAGACTTAGGGCATTATAAGGCTGGGCATAAGCATGTTATGAGGTCCTCAAGTAAAAAATAAAAAAATGGCGGGCGAGTATTCGAGTAGTTGTCAACAGTGCGAGTACTCAAGTACTTGTCGCAGCCTTATAGTGGGCAATTTCCCCATATTTGCTAAAAAATTAACCTCTAAGAAAAAGGATGGCACTATAACAAAATGTCACTGCTGGGTTTCAATATACATGCCACTTTCTTTTGAAATGCTTGTTTCAGCATTCTAGTATGTCTCCATTATTCTCCACTCCTGTGGATTACAAACTACTAAACAAATACTCATTCACTGAGGCCTAAAAAAAAAAGATGTTGTATTGCCCTTTAAGTGCCCAAAACATGGGTTGGTCGGTCCGAAATCTTATTTTTGTTTTAACTTTTTTCTTTGCTTTCACCCTCTTTGGGCTGATATTTCTCAATTTCGAATGCTTTAATACATTTTTTTCTTCTAAAAAAACGGTAAACAAAAAAACTTTTTAAAAAAGCCTACCATAGATGGCAGGTGAAAAAGTTGCATGGCGTGCTCTCGTGAAGACTACAGCAGCGCTTTACAGCGCCACCTGAAGTTGATGATGATGATGACCATAGATTTCAAGATTTTGGGGTCAGTCGCAAAGGGCAATACAACATCCCTTTTTTTATAGGCCTGATAGACATTGTAAACATGTACTTCGTATCATTGCTCCATGTACTTTACAACTACTTTGTTTTTAAGTCTGCAGCAGGTATCAATCATAGGCTACTCAATACTCATACACTGATGATGGAATGTTATCAAGGTGCAGAATAACATTTCTGCATGCACAAGAAAACTTGTTTGCAAATTCCTTGGCAATCACTTGAACTTTGATATTACGCTTGCCACAAATTAGTTTTAAAAAAGTGTACTATTTAAAGAAAACAAGGTGTTTCAATTCCAAACTTTGTTCTCTTGTTCTCTACATGTACAACCTGCTTTCTGAATCCTTCCCCCCCCCCCCCCACAAAACCCCCTCTCTCTCTGTCTCTCACACATATATATACATGTATGTACATACAAACATATTTGTCTAGGTAAATCATATTTCCACAGATAACCAATGTCTATGGCCTAAAAAGTAACCATTAAAATGATTTGCTTCCTAGTATGAAAGAATAAAGAAATTATTGAAAATTCTATATTGTTTAGGACTGGATTTGAGACTAGATATAACAGAATAGCAAAAGGCATGACACATGTGCAAGCTATGTGTGTGACATAGAGCCGTGATACAAGTAAAAGAAGGTTTGCAAACAAATCAGACAATGAAGAATTCAAAGGTGACAAATACTATGTACTTGACACAAGGAAATTCAGGACACAAACTTGGAGAAGATTTCAACTTGACTTATATTCTACAAAAAGAATATGACACATCTTGCACACATCATAATTATTTCACAACATGATCTTAATCTGAAGTTGTGCAAAAACGAAGTTAATCTTGCATATTTCTGGCATTATAATAGCAGGAAAATGTAATATGGGTTTACACTTTACTGCTAATATATCTTCACTTCGTACATGAATGCTGCTAATTAATTACCGGTAATCAAGAGTGTCCAATTTGAAATCTCTGATGAACTGTGGATTGTATGATAGTGTACTTAAATCATGAGGCACACAAATGTAAACCTCTATTTAAGTTATAAACCAACATAAAAGTAAAGAAGAAGTGGAAAATTGTGTTGATGTCATCTTGTACAGTATTCTCACCCTCCAAACAAAGGAAAACAATGTGGACAATGTACCGTATGTGTTTTTGTTTGGAAGACATATAACATACAATACATAGTGGCCTTGAAGATTGATGGTATGAATACATGTAGTCATGTACATAGTAATTGTACTATGCAAAGCAGAGCAATTGAAAAGACCAAAGTCCTAACTAATAATTCATCACTGCTCTTTCAAGAGTTGTAGGATAATGTTTGCACTGTGCACTTTGTGTCAAAACTTTGCAAACACAGACACGTTTTGTGATGAAATTACAAGAATGACTAGAGCAGTGAACATGGATTAACTGCTCATGTACTGTACATGTACAGGTGTATGAAATGAAAATCCTTTAACGGCCAATTACATGGTTTAAGTAGTAACGTTACATTTTTAAGAGAAATGTTGAGCTTTTGGCCCACTTGGGGCATCTTTGATCAGACATTGTATGCCTAATAGACAAAGATAGATGAAATTTTAGTTCTTCGGTTATATTCTAGTCTTTATCCTTTGTTTTGGTATGCCTTTATATGACGTTTCTTATAAGAGTTTCGGGATTAAACAATTTGTGTGTGAATCGTTTTATATGTGATAATGCAGAATTATTGAAAAGGGTGTTACAATTATCAAAATAAAATGAATCAAATAAAGGAAATACAATATTCTAGAACATTTGAGCTATGAAAGTGTGGACATCAGACTAGATGTACATGTAGCATCAAGGTTGACACACTGAATCCAACCCATTTATCTTTCCTTTTATTCTCCCCTGGTCCGAAGAACTCTAAAAATCCTGAGCATCCGCCTCTCCTGACGAAAATACCCGTAACACAAGCTATGGCCTGCAGCCAGGGCTCTAGCAATTAGACCAGAAAGAACATCAGACGCATCGCGGATAAAGGTGCCCCAAAGTTCAAGAAACTGATGTACATGTGTAAGCTTTGTTTTATAGTTGCCTGCTTTGCAACATGCACACCATATCCAATAGAATTTGATGAATACCAGTATTAAGAATTACAAAATTACAATTTATGTGTAACTACATGTACATGTATTATGTCAAGAATAAATCTCATTACTACGCTTTCATATTTATCATATATGTACATGAAGCTGTGTTTTTTCCTGTTCACTTTTCTTATACAATGTGTACATGTGTGCAAAATGCATACAGTACATTTGCATCATCTTCAGAATGTACATTAAACAAAATTACTATTATTTATTTTTTCTTTAAATTCTTATATTCTATATTTAACATGTACTGTACATGTATGTTGTGAAAAGATAAGATTTAAAAACAGTGTTTTGGGAGCACTCAAGTTAAAAATGGACCTAAATGTAAATATTGATTTCATATTCTCAGATGAGATGGGAATAGGGCTTCTGTACCAAATTCTGGTTCTTGACAGATATAACATGAATATGTACATGTAGGTTTTTTAAAGCAAGAGGGGGGGGGGGGGTAATGGTTTAAAATGAAATGAAAGGCGATGGGCGTGGATGGAGAGTAACTATCAGAATCTGATCCACTCCCAGCTGTTACTCATCATATTACATCAAAGAAGGAACAACAAAACAAATCTTTATCACAACACCAATAATAACAGTTCAATCTCAAATCACTCAGAGCACTTTTCATACAACAACACATCCACATATTTCTGACTACCAGTCCGGTAGTCTCATTCTAAACTTACTTCAAAAATATGAAAAATGATCATGGCTGTATTGCCATGTACAGTTTGTGTATACCGTATATAACGGTGTATAAACCGCACTTTTTTGCCGCCGAAAAAAATTCAAAGTCGGGGATGCGGTTTATACACGGTACACCCAAAAAAAAAAAAAAAAAAAAAATTAAGTTTCAATTTATGCCCCTCCACCTGGCGCTATGCCTGGCAATGTCTCCCAGCTCGGTAATCGGTGTGTTGACTCACCACTCGGAAACTAGAACAACACTCAAATTTGTCTGTCATCTTGGTGTGAAAATAATCTTTCTGATAGATCTCAATATGTAGTTTATAATAATAATTCCTCCAATTTTTCTTCTATCACATGGTGTACCACAAGGTTCTATCCTAGGTCCCTACTGTTTTTTAATTTACAGTACCGTAATGATCTTACACACACAACAAAAAATCTCTGCAATTTTTTTTTTTTTTTTTTAAGGGCGAAAAAGAGGGGTGCGGTTAATACACGAGGGCGGTTTATACAACGTTATTTACGGTATCTAAAAGGAATTATTCAACACAGAAAAATTGATATGAAAGTACATGTACACTGTACATGTACAGTACATGTACAGTGTACAGTGTATTGGAAACAAACAGTCCCCCCCCCCCCTCCCATCCACACCCAACAACAACAACAATATGTCAACATTCTTTGACTATGTAAGTCAATCACTGACTTCATAACATATTTATCAAACAAATCTACTACAGTATATAACAAATTTTTTAAATGTCAATTGAAGAGGAGGCTTCTTTCAAATACCGGTAGACATTTAGGGCTCATCAAAACTTTAACAATTAGGCTCACTGTGTACATGTATGTATGGGTGCGTTCATGTCTTCAAGTGTTGTTTTTGAAAGCTAGAATCACAAACGTGGATCATAAATCAAATTCCTGTTACAAAACATGGTTACTCCGGGAGATCGTTAAAGCGATTTTCCATCAATGCTGATTCTCGCTCATTCCAAGCCCAACCAGTTTTGAAACACGTTTATTTCAAGACCGACGAAAAATCGCTTGAAATCGCTTAAACGCAACCATGTTTTAAAATGAACATCTTCGAAAACCGCATTTCTAGGGTGAAAAAGTTTTGCATGAACCCACCCCAAATTGATTTTGTTCTTACTTTGGGACAGTAGAAGCCATCTCAAAATAGAAAGAGAGAGAGAGGTGATGTAAGGTTACAGATCTTAAACAGCTGGTAAACTATTACATGTCTGTGTGGCTGATTGATCAGTAAATTAGTAGCATACGGAGACCTTTGTGAACTGTCCATCAATCTAACTTGTTACTAGGCCTATCCTCATCAGCTGGAGTTTGCCAAATATCCTGCTATCTTAACTATCCCAATCGCAAATTTTGCAGTTACTTTGCGTCGTCATCAGCCCAAAGTTGCAATATAAGCGGGATATTTGGTCGAGATAATCAACCCAAGATATCTTGGGCTACATGTAGTTTGCAAATTATCTCGCTATTTGGCAAACTATCCCGCTATTTGTCCGGTGCGCTTCACCAGCCCAAAGACTCGCACTATGCGCAAACGCTGAGCAAAATATCTTGAGTTAATTTCCTGAGCTCAAGTTTCAAGTTTCGAGGTCGAGTCTCGAGCTGATGAGGACGCAATTTTTTAACTTCAGGATTATTTCCCAAATCAGAAATAGCGGGTTATTTGGCAATCTCGAGGACAGGCATAAGGATACCATGTAGTCAAGATCCAAGGTCTGCAGGCAGGCTTTGCAAGATACCTATCTCCTTGGTATTTCATTGAATGCTGTGAAAATTAAGCATCAGCATGGTAGCCAAGCTAAAGCTGGTGAACACTTGTTTTGTAAAGCGCTTAGAAACTGTATTTGTATACCAGCGCTATATAAATCTTAAATATTGTAACGAAATCGTTATTTACATTACCTAGCCTTTAGAGGGCGTTAGTTATTGTAATTGTTTATTGTTATTGTAGATGTCGCTATGGTTACGTCGCGCACTGCGATGCGCGTACGTGGGGTTAATCTTGTGGGCAGTCTGTGTTGAGCTGCCGTAGAAGGAAGTTGTGCCTTAATTTGTTTGGAAGTTCAGATTATTAAAGTTCTTGGAAACATTACTTGATCTGTAAGTGCATATTATTTCCTGTGTTGGTAACTTAATTTAGTTAAGTGATTGTAAGCTGATCTGAGAGTGTCTGTTGCACAATATATTTTTGTGAGAACGTCGAGTACAGAGAAAGAGCGGGTTCTGACTGAAGAAGTGACGCTACCCAGAGAGTGAGAGACCCGTTTTCGTTACATTGGTGGCAGCAGTGGGATTAAAACAGACACGAGACACGGTACTCGATCAGCATACGGCAGAGCTGATTATCAAAAATAAGGTTAATCGAGCATTAGCTCGACACGGCAACTCCTCACCGGCTTCAACACGGCAGTCTATACCACCTCACTGCTTCAACACGGTGGTCTATAGCGCCTCACCGCTTCAACACAGCGTTCTATAGCACCTCACCGCTACAACACGGCAGTCTATAGCACCTCACCGCTACAACACGGCGGTCTATAGCACCTCACTGCTTCAACACGGCGGTCTATAGCACCTCACCGCTTCAACACAGCGTTCTATAGCACCTCCCTGCTTCAACACAGTGGTCTATAGCACCTCACCGCTTCAACACAGCGCTCTATAGCACCTCACCGCTACAACACAGCGGTCTATAGCACATCACTGCTTCAACACGGTGGTCTATAGCGCCTCACCGCTTCAACACAGTGGTCTATAGCACCTCACCGCTTCAACACAGCGTTCTATAGCACCTCACCGCTACAACACGGCAGTCTATAGCACCTCACTGCTTCAACACAGCGCTCTATAGCACCTCACCGCTACAACACGGCGGTCTATAGCACCTCACTGCTTCAACACGGTGGTCTATAGCGCCTCACCGCTTCAACACAGCGTTCTATAGCACCTCACCGCTACAACACAGCGTTCTATAGCACCTCACCGCTACAACACGGCAGTCTATAGCACCTCACTGCTACAACATAGGGCTGATAGCGCCTCATCGCTTCAACACATCACTCTGTGGCGCCTCCACACAGCAACGACGCAGAAAGCATCAGTGTTTGGAAGAAACATTGTGGTATGGCTTCTCAGAGACTGACTATAGAGGACGAGGTAGAAGTCCTTGCAGCAGAAGTGCAGCGAGGCGACGAAGATCTACGTCGGTCCAAAACAGAGATTCAGTCATTATTAGAACAGAATCAGCTTCTCAGACTGCAGGTAAGAAGGCTGCATATCGATCAGTCTCCTGTAAGTTTCCCTAACCAGTCCCAGAGTGGAACACCACCCACTGCTGGTAGACGGGAACATGAGTCAACGGAGACTCCTGCGACCACAATGAATGATACCTTGCTGGTCAATCCAAGGGACCTGAATCACCAATGCATGGATGCCTAGAGGATCAAACGCAAGTGAAGGTGGCACACGAGCAGACTGCAGCTGCTGAGGCGAAGGAACTTCATGCTGCACAGTGGTCTCCAAGTAAAACATCAACAGGCGTTCGTCGGGCAGATGGGCTACGAACAGGCTTCTTACATAGGCAAGATTTGGATGCTTCAGATGTTCTTGCATCAATTCCTCACTACCAGCGACACAGGAGCGAAGTTCCAGGGGTACGGTCACCTGTTACACTGTCTAAGCCAAATGTATCGCCCGACAAATTCGATGGGAGGACACCTTGGAGGGATTACCTCAGCCATTTTGAAGCCTGCAAGGTCGCCAATAACTGGGGTGATGACCAGGCAAAGGTTTTCCTAGCAGCAAGTCTGAGGGGATCAGCACTGAAGATCTTGGGCAGCAAGGCAGCTGACACTTCTCGGATCGCATACCAAGACCTGGTAGTTCTTCTAGAGAAGAGATTTGGCCCAGGCCAGTTGGCAGAGAACTTCCTCCTTGAACTGCGTTACAGACGCCAAGGGCCCAGAGAGACGCTCCAGGAACTGGGTCAGGCCATACGGGAGTTATCCATGTTGGCATACCCGGAACTTACTGAGGAAGCCCAGGATCGGTTGGCAAGGACACACTTTGCAGAGGCGATTGAGGACCAATCCATCAGGGAAGGGGTCTTTCGATCTAAGCCAACAACTATGGATGAAGCCATCCAGGCGGCCTTGGCAACTGATAATTTTTTCAGACTCGAGGAACAACGGTCTGGCAGGAGGCAGAAGCAGGCAAGGGCCGTTGACACTGATTCAGCAGCTACGATCAATGAAATCTGGAGAGAGCTGAAGAGAATAGATGAGAGAATCGCCAAACAGGAACGACCCATCAAGTCAGAAGAATTCAGACGGGAGAGACCCAACTCGTACAGGCGGAGAACACCAACAGCCACAGATGAATGCTACGAGTGTCATGAGAAGGGGCATTTTAGGCGTAACTGCCCTCACGCAAGAGAATACAGGAGGCCTTCGGGAAACGAGGCTCAGCCAACCCAGAGGCCCGAGGGGAGGCTGGACGGACACCAGGGCATGTAACTGACACACCTCCATCTCCTCGAGAATATCCTTCAAGGAATTACATATCTGATAAAGCACGACGTGGTCTTTTTGTTGAAGTGGAGATAAGGGGAATCAAAGCAAGGTTGTTGGTAGATTCAGGTGCCACCGATACCATTTTATCTTCATCCGTGTACTATCGGATACATTCAACTAATAGGCCAGACTTGACAGAAGTGGGAGTTCGCAATGCAGATGGCAGTAGCATGGAAACGCTAGGTAGTGCATGGTTGGAGCTTGGTGTAGGAACATGCATCTTTCCACTAGAAGTAGTCTTCGGCAATACCGACCAGGTAGACGGGCTACTTGGGCTGGACTTCATGGAACCAAATGGGTGTATTATCGATCTGAAGACAAAGGAACTGCGGCTCAAGGGAGAGAGAATCAAATGTACGGATGCACGAGGAGTTTCATTTAGCTCCAGAGTATTGATAGGGGCAACTACAAGGGTGCCACCAGGTCATGAGGTTATTGTTCCAGGCTACACGACAGGGCTGCAAGATGGGACAGGTCTAGGTCTCATTGAACCTGCGGAGAGTAGCGAGCTCCTGAACAAAGGCATCATCGTTGCACGGGTAGTTGTAGAAAGGACGGAAACAACCCTCCCTGTTCGAGTCTTCAACCCAGGAAAGAAGGCATGCGTAATTCGCAGAGGTACACTTGCCGGCCATCTAACACCCGTCAGCGGGGAGGACATTGAAGAAATTCCAGGCCAACCTTTACCAACAACCGATAATCATACAGTCCCAGACCATCTCGTAGATCTCTTTGAAAGAAGCAAGAGAGGGATAGACAAGGTCTTCCATGACAGAATTGCCAAGCTACTGTGCGAGAACCAAGACATTTTCGCAATTTCGGACTCAGACATTGGAAAGACTGGCCTTGTCAAACATCACATCAACACAGGGGATAGTCTTCCAATCAGACAAAGGCCCCGTAGGTTTCCACCCAAGGAGCAGGAAGAGATTGATCGTCAAATCCAAGACATGCTTGAACATGACAGAATAGAGCCCTCAGACAGCCCTTGGTCATCCAATGTTGTTCTCGTAAAGAAAAAAGACGGGTCAAAAAGGTTTTGCGTGGATTATCGTCGTCTGAATCACTTGACAATCAAGGACAGCTACCCAATACCTCGCATTGATGATTCGCTGGACGCACTTGGAGGTGCAAAATGGTTTTCTACTTTGGACCTGGCCTCAGGATATTGGCAGGTCGAGCTAGATGAAGAAGCCAAGAAAAAATCAGCTTTCGTTGTTCGAGGAGGGCTATACAGCTGGAAAGTGATGCCCTTCGGGCTATGCAACGCCCCATCCACCTTTGAGAGGCTGATGGAGCAGGTCCTGTCCGGACTGCATTGGGAAGTACTCTTGGTTTACTTGGACGATGTCATTGTATTCGCCAAAACAATCGACGAAGAACTGACTAGACTGGGGATGGTCTTCCAACGTCTTCGGAAAGCAGGATTGAAGCTCAAAGCAAAGAAATGTCACCTATTTCGAGAGAGTGTCTTGTATCTGGGACATGTAGTGTCCAGGGAAGGAGTGTCCACAGACCCAGAAAAGATAAGAGCTGTCAAGGAGTGGCCAACCCCTACTAGTGTAAAGGACGTCCAGAGTTTCTTAGGACTGGCCTCGTACTATAGGAGGTTTATTGAAGGATTTGCCAATATCGCCCGGCCACTACATCGGCTAACCGAGAAAGCCCACACCTTCGTATGGACTGAGGAATGTGAAGATGCCTTCCAGGAACTCAAGAAGCGGCTGTACCAATCGCCTATCTTAGCATACCCAGACCCAGAACAGGATTATATCCTGGATACGGATGCTAGTAATGAGGGGATAGGGGCTGTCCTATCTCAAGTGGTAGATGGAAAGGAACGAGTCATATCATATGCTAGCAGAGCTCTGAACAAAGCAGAGAAGAACTATTGCGTTACCAGAAAGGAGTTGCTCGCCGTCGTAGAATTTTTGAAGAAATTCCGACAGTACTTGTATGGGCAGAAGACTACGGTCAGGACGGACCACGGAGCATTGCGATGGCTTCTGAATTTCAAAGATCCGCAAGGGCAGATGGCCCGCTGGCTTCAAGTGATAGCTGTGTATGATATCGAAATCATACACCGAGCTGGTCGCTCGCATGCCAATGCAGATAGTTTGTCAAGACGGCCTTGTCCCCAGTGTAAACGGGATGTTGAGGAGTCTGCAGGCTTCGAAGTCCAAGCAGGACCTGGAAATGGCCGTGCAGAGGTAAATGCGGTTACCTTAGCACCAAGTATCACCAATGCACACCTGAACCAAGAACAAACTGAAGATTCATCAATCAAGTGGATCTTGAACGGCAAACAACAATCAAAAGACAGGCCTGAATGGTCTTCAATGGCATCAAAGTCTAGTGTCGAAAAGTCTTACTGGAGAATGTGGGATCAACTAGCTGTCAAGCAAGGAGTTCTTCACCGAAAGTGGGAATGTGATCAAGGTCAGAAGATCACTTGGCATGTTGTCCTCCCAACCAAACTTCGGTCAGAAGTCGTGAAAGAGTTGCATGGTGGGAAGTCCAGCGGACATCTAGGGATGAACAAAACCATAGCCAAAGTTCGCATGAGATTCTACTGGTACGGAATGGATGCAGACATACGGTCCGTAGTTCGACAATGCAACGTCTGTGCCTCCAAGAAGTCACCAGCTAAGAAACGGAGGGCCCCCTTGCAACAAGATACGGTAGGAATGCCGATGGAGCGTGTCGCCATGGACGTAGTTGGACCGCTACCCGAGACGGAGAGAGGGAACAAGTACATTCTGGTTGTAGGGGACTATTTTAGCAAGTGGATGGAGGCCTACCCAATACCAGATCAAACCGCTGTAACGGTTGCAGACAAGTTTGTAAACGAGTTTGTTTGTAGGTTTGGTGTTCCTGAAGTATTGCATTCGGATCAGGGCCGGAATTTCGAGTCTCGCGTCTTTAAGGAAATGTGCGGCATCCTTGGCATTCACAAGACACGCACCACCCCATACAACCCAAAGTCCGATGGACTCATTGAACGGTTTAATGGCACTCTGCTCAACATGATCTCAATGATGATTGAACCCCATAAGCGACAACGAGATTGGGACGAGAAGTTGGCGATCGCAGTGTTTGCCTACCGTAGTGCTCCCCAAGACTCCACAAGGGAGACACCTAATATGCTGATGTTAGGGCGGGAAGTGCATTTGCCAATAGACCTGACCACAGAGGCTCTAGAGGACCCCGAGGAGCATGATATTGAGACAGACTACGCATACACCTTGAGGCAACGCATGCGGGAAGCTCACGAAAGGGCCCGTAAGAACTGCACTGAAAGTGCTAGGCGGCAGAAAAAGGATTATGACTCCAAGACAGGGGGTAGTCCTTTGGCAGTGGGCGACTTTGTGTGGCTCTACAACAAGGCAAAGACCAAAGGCTTGTCCCCGAAGCTCCAGAGGAGGTGGGAGGGCCCTTACTTGTTAATTCGGCAATTGTCAGATGTTACTTGCCGAATACAGGCGAAGAGAAATGGAAAGATGAAGGTGGTCCATGTTGACAGGTTGAAGCCGTACAAGGGGGAACCTCTTCAATCCTGGTTAGAAGCAAGTGAAAGCAGGGACGCTCACGGAAATGAGCAGGAGGCTCCTAGCCAACTGACACAGCATATGGACATCGAGGACTTGAACAGGGAAGATTCCCAGCCTGTCACACCCCCTGTTCCGGCACCACGAAAAGTTCCGGTCCCACCCCCTAGAAGAAATCCGTCAAGGAAAAGAAACGAGCCTATCCGCTACAGTTATTAATTAGATAGTTAACCCATTGCAACTATATTATCTGTGATGAATGATAATCCAGATGATCTCGATTTTGTGTTAACCTGATGTCCTCTGTGTCGATTCTCTTACAGTAAACCAGTATGCGACATTCCAGGGGGAACGTAAAGTGCTATTCTTGCGGTCATTACTTCTCCCACAAGAGAAGTTTGGAGAGACACATTCAAGAGAGACATCGAAGAAGGGAGGAACACAAATGCAGAGGGTGCGACAAGTCTTTTTTTAGGAAGGACAACCTGACGAGGCACGTACAGAGTCGACACGAGGGGAAGACAACAGAAGACAAGCGGCAAGACGCGCCTGTGGTAACCCCTGTAGCAGCAGGTGAGCTGAGTATTCATGCTTCGAAGGAAACACTCTCTTCAGAGAACGGGAATGCATCGAGGCCGACCGGTAAAGATCTCAGCATGCTGTTAAAGGAGAGGGAAAGTGAGACCTCGTCGGTATCGTCAGAGTCAGAAGCTGAGGTGGAGGACTGCCCAACCCCAACGTTTCGGAAGATCCAGATGGGAAGGCCAATGCAGGGGTTGGATCTGCGACGCACTCTTCCGGGCACCCCTCTGCAGGTAGAAGAGAGGTCTTCCTCAACACAGTTCTCGGGGGGCAAGAAGCTCTTTCAGGAGGAAAAGGTACGAGAGTACAGCGTGGTTTTCCTGCATGGGTGTGAGAAGGAAAGTTCGCCGGCGCCTACAAAGTTGCATCACCTCGCATCGGATCAGTCGCTATAGACCGGGATGCAAAGCCCAAAAAGTCGATTTCTTGTGACCACCGTTAGACAACTACCTTATATTCTCAGATATTATGTATAAATATTATAAATGTCTTGTCTCAAACTCGACAAGCGTGAAAATGGAACATTTTTTAGTAATTTGAAAAAAACCGAGAAAAATATTTATTTTTTCAGCATGATCGTAAGCCAACCAGCTTGCGCGTTTCATCCGATTTGGAAGGGTGAATCCTCTCTCGACCAATCGCATCACTCGTTGCAAATCACCTTCACTGTACAAGATGGACGCGTACATGTCTTCATCATTGCGTCGGAAGCTGATGATTCTGAGGGGAAAACTTCTTTTTACTGTTTCATGCACGCAATCGAAACCCATGAACGAGTTATTCCCTTTTTAGAGAAAAACTTCAATCAGTTTTTAGAGTGTTCCACCCTATGGAAAGAGCTGAAGAATCGTCCAGAAAGTGTCATCGCAACCAAAGCAGACGATGCAATGAGTGACGATGTATGCACAACAACAAGGTGGGCTATGTCTGATGTAGCTGTATGTCATCATGATGTATGCACTAGCACTTGCATGGCCTTTGTTTGGCAAATAGTGGCATGATGCCATGTTTAGACAATAAATCGAATCATGTTCGTACCAATACGATATGATGTGTAGATGTGATATTTATTGTGTTTTAGTATTACTGCAATTTAGGTGTCTAAAATTGTACCTGAATTGCATTAACCTACAGAGCAGAGCTAGAGTAGGCTAGAGTACGGAGTAGGGCTATAATTCATTCACAGTAATGTAAATTTGTTCTGGTTTAAACTCGTTTAACGTCTGACATAATTAAGGTATCTGTGACCCCGAAATAACATTGAAGTCGGTCAGGTCACTAGCTGTAGAGCATCTACCAATACCATCCAAGTTTGTTTACAAAACGGGCAAATGATCGCAAAGTCATTACAATTTTGCAAGCGAAATAGACCGACAATATATGGATTCTTAATCTCACTCCACCACAATTCGAGCTGTATGAAAACTTATATCATATTCATGTATAAACATCACTTGCGATGTACATTGTAGTGCACAAATAGTATGTCACTTTTCCAATTTGCCAATAGCTTGTGGAGGTTAAGGAGAATTCTTATAATTCGAGCTGTATTAACAGAACTTGTTTAATTTCAAGTATCATTACCATATATTAATCTTTTTAAGTATTCAAACCAATCGCGATGTACTGCAAGAATAGTACGGTATGTGACTTGGTAGAGAAATCTTCTATTTCGATGTTGTAAATTAACAGAAAACCAATCCACTTGTTTTTTTCTTTTTCTTCAAGATAATCTGCCATTCTGCCTCCTTCAATACTGAAGATTCTTGCTGATGCCGTATACTCGGCCTGATTGGGGTATGCGGGTGGACCATTACACCGGGGTTTCCTCCTACTCTTATACGAATAGTGCAATGGGTTCTTAACGTGCAAGGGTGTGACTTTCCTGTACACGGGGCCTCCATTTAAAGTCCTATCCGAGGGATGGATTGTTTTCCACTTAACATAGCCTGTGTCTATGAAACAAGGGGAAGGTCACGTTTACACACAACGCAGGCTTCAGTCATCCGCCTGGGTGCATGGGATTCGAACCAGAGATCTTTGGTTTGACAGGCAGACGCTTTACCGACTGAGCCATCCATCTCGCTTCCTATAATTCATGTATCACAATCACTTGTGATGCACTGCAAGAATAGTATGTCACTTGGTAGATAATTCTTATATTTTGAGTTGTATTAACATATATCTACAATTCTACATGTATGTTTCAAAATCCCTTGCGATGAAGGCAGTAAGAATAGTTTGTCATTTTTCCAATGACTCGTAAAAGTGGTAAATTCTTATAGGTTTTTTTTAAAAGCTGTATTAACAGAACACCAATTCACTTGTTTTATATTCATGTATCAAAATCACTTGTATAAGTGTATAAATCAATGAAGAGGTGATATTCTATTTTTATTTGAGCATGTTTATCATGGTCAATATATCATTATTTGAATATTCATTGCTTTAATCACACTTCTATCTAAGTTCTTGCACAAATCTTCCTATTATTTGCCTATATTTACAAGTAGCTTGGTATTAAAACGTGAGCGAAAGAAATTTTCAACTAGATATTTTGTTTTGCAAGAAATACCAGTTTGTCTTAATATTGTGACGATTTTGACACGGTTTCATATTAATTTATATTGGAATTTATCTGTGTCCTTAGAAAAATTATATAATGCTGAAGATTTGTGTACGTACATGTATTGCATACTTTATATTTATGTTTTGTTTACCGGTATATGTATGTTGATAGTTATTCAAAGCTAATGTATGTACATATATGTGGTTGACATTGATACACATGATTAGTATGTGCACGCATAACTTTATTGTTACACTGCATACTCAATGGATGTGCAACTCAGAATAAGAAGAGAAAGGTTAATGACATAGTATCTCATGAAATGCTGTTAATGAAGAAAAGCTGAAAACGTAAAATAATAACTACATGCATTTATTATGTGTCAAATGTGCAAGTTATGATAATGTTCAGTACTGTTATCAATATTATACAAATTGAATATGATGATGCTTTTGTCCTTGTGTGGATACTTTTTGTCATTCAGTCAAAATTATTTACGGTCTGCGATGTTGCAGGGGGGGGAGGGGGTTGAATTAGGCAAGAAAGGAAGATTGAGATAGAGAGATAGAGATTAAAGAAACAATGAGTGAGATAGAGAGAGAGAGAGAGAGAGAGCAAAAGACAGAGTGAATGTATAGAGAGAAAAAATCAGAGAGAGAGAGTCAAGGAGGGGGGGGGGGGGAGGGGGTGACATGAGAGTAAAATGTGGGTGAAGGATACTTTGGAAAAGAAGATCAGAGAGTCAAGGAAAAGAAAATGTGATGAGCATATACACGTATCAACACAAAGCAATGGTGATAGTTTAAAATAATATAATCATCCTAATATTAATAAAAATTACTTCACTAATTATAATTAAATCAAGATCTATATAATTTATCATAAATATCACTTTCATGTTCATATCAATATATCATCTTTATTGTTAGTATTATCATTGTTATCATGCTTATTATAGTTATTATTTATGTTATTATTAAATTAGATCAGTATCATCATAATCATGATTGTTGGTCTAATTATATTCATTAAGTAAAAAAAAAATTAAAAAATTGCAGCAACCCCCCTCCCCCCCCCCCCCCCAAAAAAAAAAATCCCTCGCATAGGATGTAAAGCTAAGCTAAGTTCACACTTTATTCTTTAATCATGTGAATAACAAAGTTCAACATCCTGCACATCACAATATTCACCTCGAAAAAAAAAGGAACAGTAGATCGATATCCACACGCATTGGGCTTATTTTCTCTATTTGGACTCAAGAGGGCGACAAACAAAACTATGATTAATCTAAAGTATGATTACTAATTAATGTGCAACTTTCACGCTTGACGAGTTTGTGTGGTTATTGTTCTTATTTTTTTCCATCATTGTGCAAAAATTCAGGTAGTTGCCGCTCGGTGGTCACAAGAACCACAAACTAGAGCACTTTTTGATGTATGCATCCCAGTCTACTAGGTTCTCCGATGTCCGTACAGGAGCTGGAAAGGGCCCTGGTCGGCCGGGTTAACAGCATTACTGAAGTCACCACAAGACGATCTTTTTGTGACGGGATTCTGGTAGTGGAGGAAGAGATCAGGACCAATTACAGTATTAACTTGAAGGCTGGAGCAATCTTACCAGAAGTTTAACTCATACATGTATATCAATTCAGCTATCATTAATATTGCAATAACTTGGAAACCTGTTTTCTTGTATGTATTTTATGCTGCAATTGAAGTTCATGGCGGAACTCATTTATATTCCTCTTATAGTGATTAAATTTTCCTTACATGTAACTATTGATGTTGTTGATGTTTTTAGTTTTTTACGGCGCTATCATTGAAAATATGAATATTTACGCCAGAATGAATTCCTATGATCTATTCCACCAAAGATGATAATGCGTGTGTATATATTACTTGTACATAACTCTTACCTCATGTTTAACTGCAGGCTTATTCGAGGATAGTGGTACTGCGTACATACTGATAGTACAGGTTGAAATAGTTTAAATTTGGAAAGGTCTTGATCTTTTCCCACTCTTGTTCTTGTACAATTATATGTAATTATTGCTATACGTGAAAGTATTCCAGCGGATTTTTCGGCCTTTAATTGCAAAAAAAGTATTTATAGATGTTGTTCGCAGGACAGAATGATTAATTGAAATAAATGTATAAAAGTTTTATCTATGTAATTTTGCCTCATTCTTGCCAAAAGCATGTATTAAGACGATTTTGTGTTTTTGGTCAGAGGACTGCCCAGACTTGGGGCGGGGTAGTGTAACGAAATCGTTATTTACATTACCTAGCCTTTAGAGGGCGTTAGTTATTGTAATTGTTTATTGTTATTGTAGATGTCGCTATGGTTACGTCGCGCACTGCGATGCGCGTACGTGGGGTTAATCTTGTGGGCAGTCTGTGTTGAGCTGCCGTAGAAGGAAGTTGTGCCTTAATTTGTTTGGAAGTTCAGATTATTAAAGTTCTTGGAAACATTACTTGATCTGTAAGTGCATATTATTTCCTGTGTTGGTAACTTAATTTAGTTAAGTGATTGTAAGCTGATCTGAGAGTGTCTGTTGCACAATATATTTTTGTGAGAACGTCGAGTACAGAGAAAGAGCGGGTTCTGACTGAAGAAGTGACGCTACCCAGAGAGTGAGAGACCCGTTTTCGTTACAATATTATTACATGTAGATCACCTTGATTACATTGTAACTAGGCAAGTTGGAGATATGAAATGGAAGAAATTGTATTCTGTACTAAATACACTTTTTACACTTTTATATAAAAAAACAGGAACAGCATGTGTCGGCCTACACAAGTATTACATTTTTCTGTAAAATGTACACATGTAGTGCACATGTAAATATGTGTAAAATATAAACATGCTCAAATCAGTGATTGCATAATTGTGTTTGTTGTTAGCTTTGGCTTAATTGATTACCACAACAGGGCCTGACCACAACAAGCCTGAATTTTATACACAATATACATGTACATGTACACTACATACATGTATGTAGTGTGCTATTTACTCACTGAGAGGCACAGTAGATTTGTAAAAAATCTTCTAGGATTATCCAAAGTTCTTCAAACTGTACATTTTATGACCAGATAATATAATGAAAGTCACTTTACATTCATGTACAATGTATGTAAGGTATGTTATTTAACATTCACAGATACTGGTACAGTACAAGCTCAAATAATTGTACAGTGTACACGTACATGTACATTTACTTAACAAACTACAAGTACACGTACATATGTACGGTGGAAAACTTGCCCTTTTCTCCACTATGGTGATCAAATTTGAGAGGAAAGAGAGTAGATCATTTTATCAGAGGGGGTTGTATGATACACCAACCCTATCTCATCTATTAAAGTTACCCAACTCCGGCCCACCCTTCATCTCTCATCAGAGATGCCTCTTGATCATGTCATAAGTGGTTTGACAACACTACGTACCGCCATCCCCCTAAAATACATGCCATAGACACTTTCACACATGAGATTCGAACCACAAATTAAATCACATTGAAATCTCATTATAAAAAAATACAAACACACCAGTAGAAATCCTAGATTCAATGATAACAATTTGAAGTACACTGTAATAAACAGTTGCAGACATGCAGTTGTTGATTTAAAAAAAAAAAAAAAAATCTGTGTCAAATGTACATACAAACAGTATGTACAAACATGTTAGAACACTCCTTTCATGAGAATGCCCTACCCCCCTTTCCTCTCCATTTCTTCACCTCTCTGCCCCTTCCCAAAGTGGCCCCCTGTCTCCTTTGTACCTCCACCTGTCTCTTCTTCGATCTCCCTCACCCTGCCCTCCCCCTCTCTCTCTCAGGGAAAAAAATACTTTACAAATTTTGGGGGCTACTTTTCAAGCTTGCTTGCATGAAAAATAACACTCTTTAATTTGTTTTGCATTGAACTCTATGCAAAATTTGGGGGGCTCTTTTATGACTTTCGGGGGCTCTTTTTAGCATTTCGGGGGCTATTCGCCCGAGCCCCCGTGTATTTTTTTCACTGCTCTCTCGCTCTTTCTACCCTCAGCTCCCCCACCCACGACTCCACTTTCTTTCCCTCTCTCATCAGTTGAACCTTTACATCTCTCTCTCTCTCTCTCTCTCTCTCTCATCAGTTGAACCTTTGCATCACTCTCATGTCTAGTTTAAGTGGAGTCATACATCCATGCCAACATTAGACAACATCCTGATGGTGATGCGCTCAATGAGAAAAACATGTTTCCTCTTGTACATGTACATGTACATGTATCCTGCATGGCTTTGTGCATGCTTTGTGCCCACCTAAGGGTTTTAAAAGGTACTTTTAGTTCTGGTTTTGACTTCGGAGAGGAAAATTGGAAGAAAAATGTTCAAATATATACTATGTACAAAGTACTGTAAGCCTATATATGTAGCATTATCTAATGAATACTAGTTCTGATTCAAAAGATCAATGTGCCAGATATAGTTGGATGTTTCAATTTTTGGTCCAAATTGGTCTAATGAACTCCAAAATCTCTATATTCCATCCTACAAATGTCAGTTACCAGTTTATTGCAACCAAAAAAGATATATTGCACAATTATTCCTGCATACTATTTAACAACTACAGTGTACAGTGTACATGTAACTATAATGTATCTTTCTGTTCAGTTTTACAGTCTACAGACTTACATGTACATACATGTACTATGTATACAAGAGTGAAGACCACAAACATATAACAACTTTTCATTACATAATTTGGAAAGTTGGTAAGCTTAATAAGAAATGTTGCAAATTAATCCAACATCAAGTACATGTACATGTACATGAATGTCAGACAGGAGCGTGATACAAGAACCCACAATTTTTTGAATTATTATTATTACTTGTTTTTTGTATTACAAGTACTACTGTATTATTATTATTTCCATTGTTTTTGTTTTATTATCATCATTTTTATTATTATTATTATTGTTGTTGTCATTTCATTATCATCATTATCAATAGTGTATCAGTTTTGTCATCGTGTATAAATTTGAATTGTACAATTTCAGACATTGGTCTTCATGTACATGTATGTTCACAGATTGTCTATTATGTAAATCTTGATACATGTATTCATGAACATACTGTACATGTACAATACATGTACATTGTACATGTCACAAAATGTGCTAAAGTTATTGATTTAAAATGAAACAGTGACAACGACAGTGTCTATTTATAACTCTACAAACATGGTATACATTCATGAACAAAGAGAAATGACCTCCATGGAATGATACATGTACATGATTCATGTAGGAAAGTCATCACAATGTGAAGCTGTGAAATACACCTGACTTTTATCAAACAATACCTCCAACTTAAATGTACTGTACATGTATACATGTAGCATGCATTGGTTCACATTATTATCTGCATCAGGGAGCTCCACATACAGTCATGTAGACCTTAATGTTCTTGTTCACACTCAGTGATTTGTTCAAACTTTGCACTTCACTCATTTATTAAACCATATACCTGTACAGGTATATTGTACAAACGATTACTGTATGATTCCATCACTATTTTTTGTACATGTACGAGACACCAAACGAGAACCGGTAAGTACTTTGGACTTGCTGCATTTGCTTGTTTGGATGGCTGGGCTGAATACTGACTGAACATTCTTCCTGAGTGAATATCATTCAAAAGAAGCACAGCTGCATGCAGGCATACCAGGACTGCCCACACCATCATTACTCCCCTTACAGTACAAAAATGCATTAGTGTCGCCGATTGTATTGTATGGCCATTGTATTCAAACAATAGGACCGACAAAAATTAATTACAATGTAAGCAAAACAATTTTACATACCGGTAATTTCATGTAGAAATAGTAAAATAGGTCATAAAGGACCCTGAATCGAGAAAAAGAATGTTCATAAAGACCCCCCCCCCCCCTCCCCAACCAACAACAAAAACAGCAATGACAATTACCCATGTACATGTAGTAATGCACACTTTATGTGGAACCTACAATTATATCTACAGTGTTCATCAGAAACATCAATGTACAGAACTGTACATGTAAACAAAACAAAACAAAAAACATAAATCCTTTACCAGTATGAACATTAAAAAGCACAGAATACAGTAACTAAAGAACTTGAAAAGTGACAAACTGTTTCTAATCCAACTTAATATGAGTTTAGATTACACCTGTACAGCTTTCAAAGCAAAGTCCATTAACGATCATTTCTCAACACCTATCTTCACCAAGGGGTGTAGGTTTCCAAACTTAGCAGGGGGTCATTTTTCAGATGTGAAATTGGCCTTGGCCATGCGATCTGGTGGAATGGGGGGAATTCCAGAGCATCAAACAAACGTCCTCTAAGCTGAATGTCCTGTCTTATGGCACAGCATTTCATCATGAAATATTTAACTTGTCAGAACTGATGACCACAATAGTCTCAATCAAGCACTTGGGTTATTACATTTCTATAAATGTAAGTATAAATGGAGTCTACATGTACATGTACATGTATGCACGAAGGGCTCCACACTAATCCTTAGGCCTAAAAAAAAAAAAAAAAATTATTGCCCTTTACCGGTACCGGTAGGTGTCGGAAATCTTCCTCTTTTTTTCTTTTTTTTTACTCCCTCTTTAGGCTGATATTTCTCAGCTTTTTAATGCTTAAATACATTATTTTCTCTAAAAAATGGTTTAAAAAAAAAACTTTTTTAAAAAGCCGACCGTAGATTTCAAGATTTTTTGGTCGGTCGCAAATGGCAATACAACAGACATACACCCTGGACAGTATCTCCAGAAGGCAGGGTTTAAATATTTAGCGATTGCCCGGGTGCCATTGACCACCTAAAACACCACCAGGCAACCTAAAAGTCCCGTCTTGGCTGCCTGGCTGGCAATGAAATAAAAAAAACAGCAATATAAACCATCACTACTACTTCACAAATGCCAAGGCACATCCACAAAATACTTTGGCGGCAGAGCATGCTTACAATAATCCTACTTTGTCAATGTACATTGTACACGATGAGCAACTGACAATGCCAGCTATCCAACGCTCCCGCTGACAGAGTGGAAACAGAGGCGCCCAGAGCACCCTGTCCCTACGGGAGCATCCGTGTTGGCAAAGGCCGGCCAGCTCCGATCATATCCGCGCCGCTGCTGCAAGCTTGCATGTTTTTGTTAACATCATGTTCATAATCCTTCCGCACACACGCTTGTTATACATGTAGAAACTACAATGTAATACTAAAACGCAGTTATTTTCGAGTGATTAATTTTTCGCGCTGAGCGACGCCAAAACATATTCGCTGGTTCTTATATTCACGTTGCACGCAATTCAACCCGTTAAAAACATGCACGTAAGAAGTCATGCCTATATTTTTGCGAGTTCTTAATTTCCTGTTTGCCAATCTAAGCACATATCTGCGAAAATTAATGTACCACAAATATTTCTACTTTTACAGTAATATAATAAGTACGTAAGCCCTTGCGCGTACGGTATCTTTTTTCCAGGTCCCTCGCTCAACGCAAAATGACGATACACTGTCCCCCAGCTAATATATTACCACATGCTCAAAACAAGTTCCTGAGTTCAGAACCTAGACTTCCACAATTACATGTATAGTCTAATACAAACCTAAGGATATACCAAGAGAGTCTTGACTAAAAACTACAATTTGGAGATGAGGAATAGTTGGTGAGTGTTGACTGAGGACGAGTTTATAGCTGTGTTTATTCATGGCTGCCCAAGTAAATCACTTTAAAATAGATCAGTTCTACACTAATTGCCACCAATGCTCAATGTTTGAGTCAGGTGTTGGTGATTTAAGGTGCAATGAATCTTCACAAGTATTTTGCTCTTGAAATTAATACACTCAAGATTTACATCAACATGTACGTTTAGGAATGCTGGCTTGGCAACAGTCAAGGAGAATTCATGTCACAAACATGTTGTCTTATTTCATTACTGATGTACACTGTACATCATGTATTCAATTGAATATTCACTTTACAAGTACATGATGACATAATGTACATAGGCATACAGTACATGTACAGATACAGATACATGTACATGTACATGTACATTGTACATATACATGTACATGTATACACACATACCGGTACACACCTTTTTTTTCCCTAAAAAGATCTCTCTGTCATCAATGGTCACTTATTCATCTACAAATAGCTACCGTACAATGTATGAATAAGTAGGGGTCACATAGACCCTATGTACATGTAGTTAAAAAGAGTAAAAAGCATTTAAAGAAAAAAAACAGAAGCGGAAATGAGAGGTCAGTTCTCCTTTTGCGCGCGGTCACGTTAAACCGTGCCCAGTTATACCATTCTAGTTCGACCAGTTATACTAGTTACGTCCACACACAACACATTCCGTGATTTTTTATAGAGTTCTAGTTCGAAACAATGACCAGATCCACGTTTCATTATATGACGTATCGTTAGTAAGCGTACACACACACACAATTTCATAGAGAAAAGTACATGTAACAGACATGAGAAAGAAAACAACAATAAACCGAAACAAAAAAAATTGAAATTCTCCTAGACATAGTAAATTAGAACATTGCAATAATTTCAACGAAAGAAACAAATAAGTTTCTGTCAACGACAGTTGACATACATTGTAAGAAAACGACCTCCTGGTTCTTATATAAAAACGAATGAGAAAGTTGTCTTACACGTCACATTGACTTGACCGATTCAGTTAATTTGGAGTGTGTACATCAACTCTGTGTGACATGTATGATGTGAATAGTTATGTAATATTCATAACTTTAATCAACTTCATCTTTATTTATATTATTTTACTGATTTTATTCAAACTTTAACCAGACTGCTTTTCTGATTTGTCTGCTTTCTTTTAGAGTAGATCTAATTGTCTATGAAGGTAAGATTTTCCTTTAACTTCTTAATAGGTCTATATATCTCCATATTATCTAAGTTTTTTTTCCTCGGTATCATTTCAAGATGTCCTCAAATTAACTGAGGCATTTGATTTTTTTTGGGACATGCAGCCACACATGGCCCATGAACACAGTGACAGGCTGTTCTACACGCTAGTGAAAGGCAGAAGACCAAAAGCAGATGTGCAGCAGCTTAACCTTGGAGGTCATTGCTTTTCAGGATCGGATATCATCCAGGGCTGGACTCAACATTTCCAAGATCTTTCCACACCCACTGACTACAGGGCAGCACAAGCTCCCAATCCAACACACCCTGAAAGTCAACTCTCCCATGGGTTAGAACCCCTCTTCACATCAAAGGAGCTGTGCTCTGCCATCTCTTCCTTAAAACCCGGCAAGGCGAGTGGACCTGACAACATCTCTCCTGAACACCTATTGTACGCTGGTCGCAATACCAGGATTCTCATCCTTGTCTTGATGAATTTGATGGTTCATTTGAAACATATTCCTCCTAGCCTTAAGGATGGTCTTGTGATCCCTCTTCACAAAGGCGGGGACAAGGATCCATCTGTCCCAGGTAACTATAGAGGCATCACACTCACCCCTGTCCTGAGCAAGTTGCTGGAGCTGTTGATCAAACCTAAACTCACCCAGCACCTACAAGAGCACCAAATACCAGACCCACTCCAATTTGGCTTCCAGCAGGGAAGATCCTGTACTCTAACAGGAAAAGCCTTGGACCTTGTGATTGAAATCTACAAGCTCTCTAACCAACCGCTATACCTTGCCATGCTTGATGCTCAAAAAGCATTTGACAGGGTTTGGCAGGAAGGTCTCCTGGCAAAGATAGCAGCAACACACCCGTCCCCAGCTCTGCTGCATACCATTGCAGAATTCTACAACAGCTGCTCAAGCAAGGTGTTTTGGGACCATTCTGTAGGACCCTCTTTTCGTGTGCTGCAAGGAGTGAGGCAAGGAGGTGTTTTATCTCCCACGCTCTACACTCTCTACATTGATGACCTCATCAAGCTCCTGAGAGAATGCCATCTAGGTTGCTCAATCAGGAACCTCTACGTAGGTGTCATAGCATTTGCTGATGATATTGCTCTTCTTAGTAACGACCCAACAGAGCTCCAACAAATGCTTAACATCACATTCCAGTACACCCAAGAATGGAGGTACAAGATTAACCCCACTAAGAGTGCCGTCATCGTGCTGAACCAACATCGTACAATCAGCGGACATTCCTGGCATATCGATGGCGAGCCAATAGATGAGGTATCCTCCTACAAGCACCTTGGTATAACCAGGACATGTGACCCTCAACATGATTATGCTGCAGATACGATCACCAAAGGTTACAGAGCCTTTTATGCCCTAGTTGGAACCTCTCCACTCGGAGCAAGGGTTGTACCTCACATCGCGGCAAAGCTCTGGACAATTTTCTGTGTGCCACGGATGCTGTATGGCTGCTCCAGTGTACCTTTCTCCAAAGCAATGTTGAATCGCCTAGATAAAGCACAGATCCACCTGTTCAAACGGATATTGGGGCTTCCAGCAACATCAGCTGATGAAGCCGTCTATCTGCTCACTGATACCTTCCCTATTAGTCTGCTGATCTTACAAGATAAGCTTCTTCTCCTAGGGCAGATCTTGAACATTGACTCTGATAGGATCGAACACAGGATGCTCCTTCATGGTATCTGCTCCAACACCTCTTCCATCCAGCAATGGCGCTCTGCTCTCAAGCAGCTTAGTCTTCCCACTCTAGACGAGCTTGTAATGAAACCCCCCAACTACCACCTATGGAAGCGCATGGTACAGTTAGCAGTGATGCAAGCTTCTGAGACCAGACAATGTGTTGCCCTCACTGAAAAGACTTCTTTATCCCTGTGGACCAGAAGACCTAAACCTAAGGCCAAGGATCTGTATCCTGGGCATATCGCCAACCCAAGCTTGAGGTCAGCTATCACCATTCGAGCCCAGATCTCCTGCAAAGTCTACCTGACCCAAGTCAGGCTTGTCAGGATCGGGAAGGCAACTGATGACTGCTGCCGTCTGTGTCGTGCAGAGCGAGAGGATGTTGAGCACCTTGTTGCAACTTGCCCAGCCCTATCATCTGTGCGTCAAGACCTTATTAATCGTATTAAGGATAACCTTAACACAAAGCAGTTTGCTCAATACTTCGAGTCTGCGCCTGCGCTGTTCTTGGAGTCAGTGCTCTTTCTCCCTGCTGGACACATCAGCAGTAGTGCCAAAACACAGCTGCATACACTTATCCTTTATTTTATACGCAACCTTCACACAACCCGTCAAAATCTACTTAACGTCCTATAGAAAGTCATTTATGTAACTTCGGCAGACTCACAGTGCCGACGATCTCCGACCTGAGCGGAGGAAGGATACAAGAGAGTCAGCAGGTCAGTGATGATGCATACCCAATTGCAAATGGGGACTGCATTTTTATTTATTTATTTTCTGTTTCATTTTATTTATTCATATAATGCATTGTTGTATTTCACTCAATTGTTAATTTGTTTACAAAGCAAAGCAATTTCCGTGTATAATGCGTCGCTGATCACCAACACGCTCGTAAAACCGCAACACAAATTACTCCGTCATAAAACGAACATGACCATCGGAAACTCACCTTTGAGATGCGGAGAGGCTCCCCGGTGCCGCTACCACCTTGTAGTCGTAAACCCCAAGGAGCTCCACCTTGCAGGGTTGCAACGAAAGCAGACATGTTGCGCTAGTATTATTCCACGTTTTGACAAAGTGTCAACAGGTTATTCCAATACGATATCCACAAGTTTCTTTATCTCCTAGCACAATTTATCTTTAATAAGGACCCTTGATTTCATTCAAGGTATTTATCCTCACATTACTCCAGTTTCCATCGTCACGTCTGCTAGCATTGTATTTGTAGCAAGAGCAAGTTGAGCTACATTATTTTGTACTAGGCTTAATTCAGACCCTCTTTATTCAAATTGACTCTCACGCTAGCAGAGCCTTAATTTCGCCTCATCCAAATCCAATGTGCAACATAAACCACTAGTAAGGGATTCAAGGGAATGATAGAAATATCATACTTTAGATGCAATATTGAAATAGAACTTTAAATTACTATCGATTCTGAAAACATAGCAATGTATGTAATAACATAGTAGGTTCCTCGTATCATCGTATGACAACAAAATACAGTTCAGAGTAGATTATCAGAGCACTTTGCAATGACATCGACCTATATTAAAAACTGACTGTTTACCACTAAAAATGTCAAACCAGGGTGAGCCATAAACTATATCAAACTAATTAAGGCGCATTCTTCGTGAACTAAGAGGACAATCTAACTACACTGAAAGAATCAGAGAAGTAGACTACCGGTAAAGTGTCAAAATGAAATTGGACAAAAATAAGAAAATTATGAAATTTTAAATGTTTTAGTCATGCACCGTAATCGTTTTTCAAATCGGCTAAATCGGTGAAGTCGTGCCAGACAACTTTTCCATTTCTAACACAAAAAATGATTGACGCCAATATATTAGAGTGTCGGACTCAGGCGGGTCTTTTCTTTTAAGAAGAACCATAATAATATGCTTTCCATTGTAATATTTTGAGGAGTGTCCCAAGTGAGAAGGCACTTAGGAGAAAAACACAAATTCATTTTAATATGTTTGTACGCGCCAAAATATAAGAGAGTTGTCTGTGACTATAAAGTCAGAATCCACTGACCAATTTGCCAATTTAAGATTCACTCATAAATATATTGTATTTCATATTTCAAACATCCATAACTTTTATCATGGGGCTGATTATTTCCAATGTTCACCATTCCGTTTCGGTTTCTCTTCATTTCTAAAGTCCCCATAGTCACACATAATATTGGCTGGGGGTGGTGAAAATATTGAGAAAAAAAATAAAATTGAAAAAGAGACTAAAAGAAAAAGAACTTGAGCGGGAAACTTAGAAACTATAAGACCCCTCAATTATCCTGCACCCATCCCCCCCCCCCCTCCATAATTAGTTCATTTGATTTTCGGTTACCGAGTATCATTAGGATTCCCCTTTCTCTGATGTCAATGAAGTTGAACAATAAATAGACCACGCTACACAAGGGCCAAATAACAAAAATTGTTTTGCGTCCTGCCTTTTTGAAAAATAGGAAGGAGAAGGCCCTTTTTTTCTCTCTTCTTCTTCAAAATGGCCGCTCAAAATGGCCATTTTTCAAGATGACTGCCGGCATTTTTTTCATTACAAAAAAAATAAATCAGAAATAGATCATTTTAGCAGTGTGTTTTTCATGCTTTTTTTTTTCTTTAAAAAAAGAAATTAATAATAATAAAGGAAGGCGGCCCTCAAAAAAGGAAGTGGGCGGGGACGCTAAACATCATTTTTTTAAAATGGGCTAGCCATTATTTATTTCACGAAGTTTCATGAGAGTTCTCAGTGCCTTCATCTGTAACTATAGACTATGTGGCTAAATATAAAGACTAGCGATTTGAGCTGTCTGCAAGGAATCCCTGGTCAAGGGCTTCATTGATTTCATTGGGCAATCTTGGCCTTGCTTTCCTTTCTTCCTTTTTTTTCTTCGCTGTCACTGTCGATTATTTGGACATCGTTCATCAAAGGCTCCGTTGTCCAGTTACAGAGGCATGAACTTCAGGCGACATTCTGCAATCTCGATCCATGCGTGCTTTGGACGTAAGGCTCACCGGGCAAGATGAAAATAATTTCACCCTTGGCTTGCAAGCAAGGGTGACTTAAAGCATACCCTGCTTAAAGGTACACTGTTTTACACATTTTGGTAAGGGGTCATAAATTTGGTTCAAATTAACATATTTTTTTAAGCGATGCGAGTTTACAATATTGTCGCGGTTGAAATCGAAAAATAAACTCTTTATGTTGTATAGCGCCCTCTCAAGATTGATATTACTTTAGCTCTAAAACAATGTTTCTTGACTACAATCGACCGATTTGCTATTCCCGTTTGGAAATTATATATCAGAACTGCATATTCCGAGATTTTCATGATCGCAGCTACCATGGAATGGCCTTAGGTGCGAAATATTTGAAATTTACCGGGAGCACCGGTAAATTTTTGATTATTCAAATTCTCAAAAGCAGAAGTGTTTTAGAGGCTAAATTTGCTAGTACTTATAAAACATCCACAGGGGCATCCAACTATATCAAAATTGTAAAGAATCACTATATCCAGCCAATTTTCAAAATTTGCCCAAAACTTTGTATTACCCTAGTAGACCGTCAATACTACTGGGCCAGAAGGGATTACACCACACAGCGAGGTCACTGACAAGTGGCTATCTCATTAACTCAGCTCTCAACTAATATAAGAAAAAGAGGATCATGGGGGACCAATAGGCACCGATTGGGGAAGTTTTCTATATATAGAGGTAGCAAGTAGCTACAAGTAGTACAGTGGGGCTTTAAGATATTGACTGACCAAATTTGTCTTGGTTTAACAGTCGTGTACGGTTTTGTTTTGGTTTGTTGGTTAACTGATTAATCGATTTGTTATGGTTGTTATGACTATTCATCGACCAGTCACCTTCGCATGATTGATTGTATGTATAATGCCTGTCTTGTAGAAGAATGCAAAACATTGTGAAAATTGTTTCCTATGACTGAGTTACGAGTATTAATTTCATTTTCTAGATTTGTATTTTGTTTTTCGTCGCCACGACTACTACTGATTTCATTAATTGACTTTGAACCAGTGAGACTTGACGTAAAGGAAATTTTGGTTTCTCTCTATAACTCGAGAAGTCTATTAGTAATTGTGTTCTTTGTTGGCGTTTTTAAGGACTATAGGAACGGTAATGCAATAGTAGAGTAACCATCAATTCCAATCTCATTTTCGATCCCTGAGTTACAGATTATCAAAATTAGAAAATTCTGTAGGACCCTATTCATGTAAATACAAATCAGGGGGCCTTTTCATTCCCAAATACATCGTCATTTTTGCTGCCGCCCTCTAAATTTCTCACTGCTCCCCCATCACGTTCCACTACAAACACCTCCAGTGGCTTAACGAGCAAAAACTTTGGGGGGTCAGAACAAAATCCGTATCACCAACAAGTAGCATAATGCAGGGGCGGCGGAGCGTCTTCCAAAATAGGGGGGTAGGAGGCAACAAAAAAAGAGGCACCTACAAAGGGAAACATAAAAAAAACATACATTGGTATATACCCCTGCATCGTCATGATTGCGATTACACTACAAGGGATGATATCGATAATTGTTTTAATTTTCTTTACGTGGAACAAGATACTGCTTATTTAAGCAAAATACTGTGCAGTTTGGTGTAATGGTCTGAATTTTGGAGCGAGCGAAGCGAGTGAGCAGAAATGTTAAGGTTTGTGAGGTCCCAGTGCAAAAAGTTACATCTTAAAAAAACAAACACCTGATGCCGAAGCAGGCGCGGATCCAGGAATTCTCAGGGGGGGGGGCAATTTTTTTTTTTTTTTGCTCCCAAAAATTTGAAAATCGCGCCGGCCGAAAAGTCGCTCAGTGGGGAGGGGGGGGGGGGGGTGGCCCTCGAAAATTTTAATACGGGTATTTTGATAAGGGGAGGGGCTCATATAAAAAAGAAAAGGGGCACTTATCAGAGGTGAAAAGGGGCATTTAAGAGAAAGGGAAGGGGGGTTCTTATTAAGAAGGAAAAAGTATACTAATTCAAAAGGAAAGGGGCACGAGTCAAAATGAAAAGGGCAAAAATATCAGAGGTGAAAAGGGAAATGTTTTGCTCCAGAAAAGCCACCGGGAGTGCCGTCCTTGGTATGATGGGCAAAAGTGAGAGAAAAAAAACCCGGAAAATCATGTCATTTCAGCAACATTTGTACATCACTGTATCGAATTAGAAATAAACCACGTTTGAAGTTTAGTTGGGGGTCAACTGCCCCCGAACCCCCCCCCCCCCCCACCAGAACGCCAGTGAATTCCCTTTAGATACACATTTGAAATTAAAAAAGGAAAGATAATACAAACTAAAATCTATAACATTATAAACGGTAATTTCTACCGCTTAAAATAGGCAAGAGATGGCGCTATACATTTTTTTACGATTGGTGTCAAGAACCTTACATCAAACGCATTGCTCGAATAAAATATACCTCGGATAAAAGGTTCTTGATACCATCAGCCAGGCGTGTCCGCAGGGTGGGGCGGGGGGGGGGGGGGGTTGGGGTCTAACCCCCCTCCCCCCCCCCCGCTTATTCAGCCGCTGGCTGAGGATTGCGACATTTTTTGGACAAAAATAAATAAATAAATGTGCTCTTACCCCCCTTTTTAGTTCAAAAGTTATTAGGGACTTTTAGATTTGCACGTCGACATAGTGGACTGCTGCGTGTGACGTCCTAACGTGTCCACACGTAGCAGTTTCAAGGCACTAGCAGTGCCTTAAAAGGACGTCACACGACGTAAGTAAGACTCATAGTGGACATGCTGTAGATTATTGAATTACAAACCGAACTCGATATAAATGACTATGTACTTTACTGACTGATCTTAGGGTTAGGATAATGGTTAGGGTTAGAGCCACTTTGCGCTAGTGGCAGATCCGCTAACAGAAATTCGTACATCGTCATACATATTTTCGATGATATCGTAAACTGGACCGGTTATATATATATTTTGTTTTAATTTGAAGAGGAGAGCTTTTCTATTCACTAAATCAAACGCTATGCGGATCGTTTGATAGTATTATTTACTTGAGTTCCCATATTATAATCAGTCACGATGTTTATTGTTTTGTTTTCTGGAAATGAAAAATATATGTGTATGCATATTATATAATATATATAGAGTGGGACGCACTGTATATATATTATATATACAGTGCGTCCCAGAAAAAACGAAACCGAGAAGTATTGATGTTTTATCATAACTTAATCACAACCATAATTAATGAATGATACATATTTGGAAAGCTTAGAGTCTCCTCTTTCAGTTGATGCTACTCAGATGATGCATATTTAAAGTTTAAAGTAGCCCTTACATTTTCATAATTTTAACAAACGAATTCGTTTTCGCTGGGTGCCTACCGTAGCAAAACGCAGATTTGACAAAAGACTTAACTCCGTTTCGTTGACAATCAGCCATGCACGAAGACTCTCGTCTACGGCTGATTGTCAACGAATCGGAGTTAAGTCTTTTGTTAATTTCGTTTATTGATACGGCAGGCAGCCAGTGAAAACGAATTCGTTTAATAAAATTATGGAAATGCAAGCACTACTTAACTCTACTTTAAACAAACAGAACTTTGTCATTCCTCGCTCATTTTTCCTGATTGAGGTGTCATATGAAAGGGCAGAAACTCAACTTTTTAGAAATGTGAATTTTTCTTCGAAATTCAGATACCGCCCGCCAAATGTCTTTTTGGTTTCCGTCCTTCAAATTGATTTTAATCACTCATACGTGAAATATGCATCATGTGAGTAGCATCAAATGAAAGAGGAGACTCTAAGCTTTCCAAATATGTATCATTCATTAATTATAGTTGTGATTAAGTTATGATAGAACATCGATACTTCTCGGTTTCGTTTTTTCTGGGACGCACTGTATATATATATTTTGTATTCTTTCTTTTTTGGGGGGGGGGGGGGGGGAGGGGGTGTTTTTTTAAATAATGTTGTTAATATTTTTTATTATCATGTTCTGTATGTATTATAGTATTATTATTATCATAATATTATTATCAATATGTTATGCTTTCAGTCATCGCTTATTCATCATGGATACCTTATTCTGAAGTTTTATATGATATTCATTTGTGCATGTAATGTATTCAAATATGTTATTCAGAATTTTATTTTCAATAAAAATGGCCTATCGGAGGGTTAAAAAAAAAGGAGAAAATATTCTGCGCAAGTTTCAGTTTCAGTTTCAGTTTTATTTTTCATTTCCAACAGAACAGTAATTATGACAAGAAATCAGATATACAATTCAACATTCAATAATATAATACATTTTACATGGTTTAAAGTTGTGAAATAGAAAGTATACATAATTATCCAGTATAATGGTTTTTTTAATTAAAAAAAAAGATAAACCTGTGGAAATGGAGGGATCCACTGAAAAGCAGAGCTTGTAAAATTTGGATCCCTCAAAATAATGACAAACATAATTTTTGTAACATATAAATATGTCGACTTCAAAAACATATATATATATATACATAGATTACCAAAAAGTAGCAAAATAATAATACAATTATAAATCCGTAATTTGAAAACTTGTCACGATAAAGTATAGTGAACATTGGAATGGTCAAAAGAGACGATGACGACTGACAGATAAGACATAAATATTAATAATTAAAAAAGAATATATAAGACAACAGAAAATAAAGCAAGAAAAGAGAGAAACGGAAGAATAGAAAATGTTGCTGCATATGTGATGAGTAAAGAAAAGGAGAGGAGAGTTGGAGAGGAGAAGAAAGGAGAGGGAGAGAGAGATGGAGGGGGAGCGCGATGTGCATAATGCAGCGATAGTGACCATAATAATTATAGCAAGGAGGATCCTCCTTGATTATAGTAAGATACATACAGAATGTTAAAAAAAAGATGTGACGGGAAGGAAAGGAAGGCAAGAAATGATTTGACAATGCACTGATATTAATTTGTATTGTAAGTACTCGAACGCCGAAACCGTTATGATGAACGCCCTCTGTCTTCAAGTGACTGCCAGGGTCAATGTTGTCATTGTCAATGCAGGACCATCTGCGCTGATTGGCTAGAAGTTTCAGCCCTCGGATGACGTTATTCACTTTGGAGAAGTCACCTTCGCTTTCTTCTTCACGTTGTTTTATAGATGAAATAACGATTGAAGAAACAGATGTGTTATTGATAACCTGATCAGCTGATATCTTAGCAAAAAGCGCATTCTTCTCGTCATAGTTACGTTATGCTGTTAGTGCCGAGATGAAGAATTTATTAATTCAATGGCGGTGGAACATATCAAATCAAAAGTATCTTCAATTCGCGCACCGGAAAGAGATGTGGATAGCATCTTTCGTCGCTTTGAGAGTCTAAAAGAAATAATACTCTTTGTCATAGAGTCACCAACAATTAAGACATCGACCTTTTGGGGGATTGATTGAAGTGGTAGGCCTATTAAAAGTATTAGGGATCTTAACTGGAGTCATAACTATGCCTGGTTCGCTCGAGATTTATCCCTGTACTCCTTCAGTTGTCCAGGATTGAACATCGTCTGACCAAGCAACACACCAGGTACCGGGAACCTCTCGAGCCTGGTCTCAAGTTGGCCGTGACACTTAGACACCTTGTTTCCGGGGCTAAGTACACAGACCTACAGTATAGTTGGAGGATCCCAAACAACTCCATCTCAATCTTCGTCAAAGAGGTCTGCAAGGCTATTTGCGACGAGTTCATGGATGAGGTCATGAAGCCACCATCAACAGAAGCTGTTCTGATGGAATTCCATAAGAAGTCATTTTCCTGTTGCTGCATCCATTCTAAAATGTTCTCTTCAAGTAGATGGTCATCAATTCTGTACACCTGTCTAGGTGTCCCTTTCTTCTTGCGAGTACTTTTATTACCTGTAGATGTTTGTGCTGCAGCAGGAATTTGTAAATTTTCTTGTTCTTTTTCTTGATCCTGATTCTGATCCTGATCCTGATCCTGAGCCTGAGCCTCAGCAGCAGTAGGCTGTTCTTCCTCAGAACGAGAGGAGGTAGGAACTTCTTCATCAACAGACACATCAGAGACAATAGAAGGAGGTTTCCTCTTGGCCCTCTTCTGTGGTGGTGCTGGTACATCCGCTGCTTTGCTTCCACGGCGTCTGCCTGACCCTCCCCCCCCCCCCCCCCTAGGCTTACCCTTCTTGAGTGGCATAATGCAGTAAATATGTGATCAAAAGATGAGGAGAAGTGTCGTGGAGTTTCCTTGAAGAAAAATGGAGAGCGGACTGACCGTTGCCGTTCAAATCGGGGTATTTATGGCAGTCGTGTCATGACGTCAGCAGTCCGGGGACTCGCTCACAGGACGCTCCGAGCGGTGAGGGGACGCTAAGTGACTGGTAGGTGGCTGCTACAAACCCGGTGCACACGTTCGAGACCCGGTATGGGCCCGGTATGGAAACGGCCAAAATTTTCAACAAAAGTCCATCTGGGCGGTGAAGACGGTAGAAGCACGTTCAACACCCGGTATGCGCCCGGTGACAACGGTCAGAAGATGGCAACGAAACGGTGAAAAGATTAATTTTATGATTTTTTTTTTGCGGCCGGGGACAAGTTCGCTCAAAACCCAACGTTCTGGACTCTGTTGTTTTTTAATAGCCCGGCAGGTGGACGGTAGGCCTACACGGCAGAGTGTAATAATAATAATAATAGCTAGTTCTTATATAGCGCTTTTCAGGACCGAAGGCCCTCTCAAAGCGCTTTACAGATATAAGGTGTTCGTAAGAATAATGCAAATGCTGCTCACATTTCACCAAACTTTGTTTAGTTACATATTTATTTTGGTAGTTTACATCTAAAGTTTTGTCCTCCTGGAATCCCCTGATATGTGTGTATATCAATGTAGGCCTACATCAATAGCAGATTCGAAAAGTTGAAATAAGAATCATTCTCACCCTAGTTCCTCCAGAGATAACGTTGTCGAAATGAAGTAGACCAAATCATAGCACCTCCAGATATATTTCTGTCCTGACTGACAATGAAATAATGAGGCATTCCAATTTCAGGACTTCTAATGCTAGTATCCAGTCTAGTTTCATTGAGTGCAAAAATGTGAATTTGGTTTTTCATAACAATAGGTCGCAATTCATCAATATTCTTATGTAAACTGGCAATATTAAGATGAACAAATTTCAGACCCTTAAATAGATAATTCTGAATATTTCTTGAAGCTAATATAATGATTTTTCTGTGTGATCTCTGATTTATTCTCATGAGAATTTAATACAATTGCAATAGATTCAGGTACATTATTGGATTCATCATTAAAATGGCAATACTTTCATGACACATTTTACAATAATTCAGACTTGTCATTATACACTTTTACAGGAATATTTGCGCAGGAGATTTGAATCCAATCATTGCAAGAAGTACAAAGAAGTGCTCTTCGGTTGACTTTAACATGATTATTGCACAATACACATACAAAATTGATCTTAATCACAAACAGAAAATATAAAATCAAATATGAAACCAAGTGACAAAAAATATATTGAGGTCTACAAGCTGATGAATAGACTCGTAAACTCCGATCCCGCAGCCTTCTTCACATCTGCACCTCATGAAGCTACAAGGGGACACCACCAGAAGCTGTATAAGCATTAGTAAGTCCATGGTATAAGCAAAGGAGCAACACAGCCCTAAGAAGAAACAGCTTCAGCCAGAGAGTATAGTAGAATCATGGACTAGAATCCTGGAATAGTCTTCCTACATCTGTCATCTCCTCATCCTCAATCACTTCTTTCAAGATTAGATTGGACAAGCACTGGTCCTCTCAGCACCAAATGATTCCATAAAATTAATATGTGCGTCCACCCGCCATGCGAGCAAAAATTGTTTAGGTTCATTTTTGAACGAAGCACCACTCAATGAAGTTTCAACAGGATCACCTCACACTTCCGTATACTGATGCTGATGCTGATGCTGAATAAAAAACAAAAACTATATATATCTTTATAATATATATATATTTATATATGTTTGAGCGCACAGAATGTTATAGTGATGCTATAGAACAGGGGTTGTCAACCTTTTTCTTTGACGGTCCAGATATGTTTTCTATGAAAGCTGTAAGATCCGAAACATGGGATGCCATTCGCCTGAAAATTATAATGGTCGATCGTATACTCAATTTTGTTTAGACTTATAGACAATCTACTCCTAAATTTAACAGAAATGACACTTGTATACTTAAGAAAATGAGACTCGTTTAAAGGTCTATATCTGAATTAAAGAGTACTGGTGACGTTTTTAAAAGCAGAGCCGCCAGTGCTTTCACTCGTTTAGATAGAGTTTCTTGAAAAAGAACACCCGATTTTCTGGAATTTGATGGAAGTTTCTTAAAACTTTTTAAAAATGCCTCTATCGTGGATTTGTTATTTGGATGAATTGCTATGGGGTGCCATGCAGTCATACGACTCAGTCGCACAGTACCAGATTATGAACTTTGAACTTTAAAGTTTGCTAACAACAATAAATGTTTTACTTCATTAAGAGGAATGGGGTAAAACTGTACATGTATATTCTCATCTTTCATTACTCAGATAATGACTCACAGCTTACATCAATATCAAACTTTATGGGAAAGCCTGCCAGACAGACCAATCCACCTTTTATTCGAATTGTATCTTCTTGAACAATCCTGAACAATCTTATTATATATTGCCTTCTAATAACTGTTTTGAACATCAAAATAATTTCAGTTTTTAAGCTCATTCTTGATTTTAAAAATATCAAATGTAAATATTCTTAACATTGCATAATTTCAATCTCAGTCGCCAACGTTCACACCTAAGTATATACTGACGTTGTATAGAACATTGCAAATATTAAATTTGATCTGCTTTGATCCGTAACCTGCATGGGGCTTTGCCTTTTTGCCCCACGCCCGGACCGATTCCCTAGGTTGAAAAAAACCCAGAGATAAACTAAATAAGGCAAATGCTCTGGAAAAACCGGATGGCAATTCGTCCCAATAAAAATGATTTATTTGAATTTCTATACCACCAAAAAAAAACAACACCAAACTATTGTTCTGTATTAAAATTTTCAATTAAAATTTGTGTCGTGTATCTAGTGTCTGACAAAGCTAGAATGACTACCACCACCATTTCCCTCTTATTATGCCTTTCTGAACATTCCTTTCCCTATCAATACAATAACTTTAACCTTGCGGGATCGTGGCGTCTCGCCACTCCTATTACGTAATCATTAAGAGGATCCGCATATCAAGGAGGATTGCGCATATTATACAACATTTTCCTGCTATACGTTGTACCGCAGGAAAATACTGCCAATGCCCACGTGAAACATCACAACGTACAGAAGAAGTACTTATCAAATCAGCACTCCAAATCATTTTAATTTTCTGCACTACAAAATGTCCAGTCACTTTTGTCAAGTTAATATACCGAGATACTGGCCAAAATAAGAGTAAAATATATCTCCAAAGAGGAGCACCTTTTCGGCTCATATTTATATTTCACACACTACAGAAGGTACTTTTGTTGAGACAAAATCCATGGTGATTAGAGGTTTTACTTCAAAATTATTTTTAAAACTCAATGTGAACACAACAAACACGTCCTCAATACACTAATACAGAATTCAGTTAATACATAATGTGGGCAAAAATGTAGTTTTGTGGAAATCAAATCAATAACTTTGGGTTACTTTAACTTTTCACTGAAAGAGATATAAGCATCTCCTTCGCACATGATATTGTCCTTGTACAGTCGCAAATTCCTGGAAAGTTATACAAAACACACTTCTCCAATTTCGATATATGGACCGCAGGCCCTCTCAAAGCGCTTTACAGATGAGAATATTACTACCCCGGTCATTGGGTTCAGGCTTACCCGCACACAGTGTATGCACATTCTCCACTCCCTGGGGAGCATTCCAGCCAAGTGTCATTTTTACAAGCGCACGAAGCACATTAGCTTTCGCATCCTACCGGGTACCCTTTTAACACCTGGGTGGAGAGTGGCAAAATATAGATCAATGTCTTGCCAAAGGACATTAGTGCCGCGGCGGCCCGGCCCCCCCCACTCAGGTTTCAAAATGACCGCATGCGTGTTGCCAAAATGTCCTTTTCGTAACAAAAGAAAAAGGTCGAGCCGTATTGACTTTGCACACCGGACTTTTGCTGAAAAGGGGGGGGGGGGTGCGGAAAAAGGCTCGTATACAAAAGAAAAAGGTCGAGCCGTATTGACTTTACACACCGGACTTTTGCTGAAAAGGGGGGGTCGGTTGGAACACGCATATGCGTACCCTAAATAACACTGAATGGGGGGGCCGGGCGCGGCGGGACTTGAACCGCGGACCTTGTGATCCACAGTCCGGTGAAATACCCACTCGACCACGACACCTAAATTCAATATTTCGAAAAAATGTGAATAATTTAATTTTCTTTGATATGACACCAAATTCACGTGGTTCAAGGACATACTGTGTATTTATGATAAAATCTTTCGAATGAACAAGGTGTGCTTAATTAGTGGCAGGCAAGCTCCTCTTTTCTGACTCTGGCCCTCCGCTTAGAAAAGGACAACAATGTAATGCGAACAATTGTTTCGGGCAGCATGGCGCCCGAATATAATCCTTTGCTTCTTCCAGTGCGGGTACAGTCCTCTGGGCAGGGGCGGCGATCCCGGGGGGCGGGGGGGGGGGGCACTTCCCCCCTCAATTTGTTTAGGGGGATCGTTCGCCCCCCTCAAAATTCGAAAAAGTGCACACAAAAAATTGCAAATAGCAAATACTGACCAAAGACTGCAACACATTTTTAGGCTCTGGAGGACCTAAGAGTGCAGCGTTTAGACAAATAAAAATGCAAAAAAATCTTCTCACTCGGGAGCCACGCTCCCCCGTATAATATCCTTCAAAATGTACAAGTAAATACCGAGAAAAGTGAAGTGTGAAAAAAGTATATTGCTTGTTTTTATACTATAGCTTTGCTAAGGACAGTAATTTTGTAATACAACAAAACTTCAAAAACCTGAGAGGTGGCAGTCACTTCCGTCACCTTCACCCCTCTCATTCACTATTGCTCCCTCGCACCTGCGTACTGATGTGAGGGGGGGGGGGGGGGGGCTTTGGGGGAAGTTCCCCCCAAATGAAATTCAAACGTGGTTTATTTCTAATTCGATACCAGTGATTTAAAAATGTTGCTGAAATGGCATGATTTTTCCCTGAGCTTTCGGGGGCTCTGCCCCCTGGATCCCACCAAGGGCCCTAAGGGGAGCCCCTGGTTGCCTATGACCGTAATTTAATGCCTTAAAACCCCTGAGCTTCTGAGGGCTCCGCCACCTTGATCCCACTCTAATTAGTGACCTGCATGCCAGTGTCACAAATAAGGTATCAAAATAATAAAATAAATAATAATTTTTATTTTTATATAGCGCTTAATACAAATGTCTCTAAGCGCTTTACAAATATACTATTACCCCGGTCATTGGATTCAGTGCTTGCCCGCACACACTGTGTAAATAAATTCCTAAAACCCCTGAGCTTCATGGGGCTCCACCGGGGCTTTGCCCCTGACCCCCGCCAATTTACGCTCCACTTTGCTTTGCTTTGCTCTACCTGATCGTAAATACTTTAGCCCCCCCCCCCCCCACTTCGAAAAACGTTCCCAGGGCCTACGTAACATGTAAGAGAGGTGATGAGGATTTTTTCTGCCCCCCCCAAAAAAAAAACGTTTTTGCTCATTACGCCACTGATCACTCGTCCCTCGCATTTCACCCCCCCCCCCCCCCCGGTCATGAAAAGAAATCACCGCCCCTGCCTCTGGGTAGAATATTGTTGTACTGATGTGCAGCGCTGTGAACTGTTGTGATATGCTGCATTGTGTGAGCCCTTCCAAGAATAACAAGGACACTGCAAAATTCAAATTCAATTGAGTGGGCTTGCTACATCGGTGAGTTTATTAGGTGGGCTGTATCTAATACAGACCACCTTATATTTTTGTTAAAATTGCCTTTATTATTTATTCTTTATTCTTTATTTTTCTTATTTCCACCCACTTTTTTGTTAGCAAGATCACTTTAAAATGGTTTAATCAAATGCTTGAAATTTGGCATACATAATATAGGCATAATAGAGAAATCACACTAGGGTTTTCAACCTTGACCTTGACTGATGACGTCATCTAGGCGCCATTTTGTGAAAATTGACTCATGATCATATCTTCATAACCAAAACTCAGTTCTCATTCATATTTATCATGATCAAGGTCAATATCCGTCCGCCAATTTCGGGTCAAAAAACGCGCGCGTGTGCGTACGTCCGCGCGTCAGTGCGCGCGCAGAATTAAAAAATGCTCAAAATAGTTTCAAAATCATTTTGCATACGTTTCAGGCCATTTTAAGCATTTTATAAAAAAATCGCGCACACGCGCATGCGCGCGCATTTTCGCGCGTAACACCATTACACAACATAGAATTGCCATTTTGTTTTCTTTCATGATATTTGTCATATTTTTTCGAGGAATTTGATACCATGTTTATCTCTTTATGACCATTAATAACAAGATGAGCGTCAATTCAAGATAAATGTCAGTGCGCGCGAGATCTTTTAATACATAGCATATATGGGCAAATACATGCCTATACAAAATCCATTATAGCTCTTTGGAATAAACCGTGACCTTCAATTTTTTTTCATATTTAGATAGAGTATGAGACGGAGATATGATTCCATGTCTCATTTGGCCATTAAGTGTATCGTGACATCATCATAATGGCCTTGGAACTCAAAATACGAATTTGCATATTATGACGTCAGTATATTTATGTAAAATTGATTGTATCTCTGTAAATTTTGATCGATTTTCTTCCAAATTTTGATATGTACTAGTTAAGACAATTCTCTACAAGCTCAGTTGCCACCATTTTTCATTTTGATCACGTCATCATTGTGAAAATTACGATTAAAGGGCACATATCAGAAATTTCTTAGGTTTCGTGTTATGCCTATGGAAGGTGAATTTCGTTCACATCATTAATCTACATGACATTGTTTTTTTAGCAGTATCTCGCTTATTTTTGCTCCATTTTGTGTCAAATTTTAGTTGACCAGCCCACCTATACTTGTTCCAAACAAGTATTATATGTCTAGTTCCTGGTGTATCGCACTTTGCACTGCGATTGTCGTATTGCAGTGATATTTTTTTAAAACTCTTTTCCTGTTCACTCGTCTGTTTCCATTAATCAAGCTCCGACCATTGATCTAAAACAAACTAGAAGAATGATGAAAATCCCCTGGACTGACAAAGTTAGTAATGAGGAAGTTCTTACACGAGCTGGAGTGCAAAGGAAAATGATACGTGAGATGTTGATTAGGCAGTTGAAGTTCATGGGTCACATTACACGTAAAGAAGGCCTAGAGAATCTTGCTTTGACAGGGAAAATTGTGGGAAGAAGGAGTAGGGGAAGAAGGAGGATACTTTGGATGGACAGTCTGCAGAAATTGTTGGAAGAGAGAGGAGTGAAAGAACTGGGCTCTGGAGGACCTAAGAGTGCAGCGTTTAGACAAATAAAAATGCAAAAAATCTTCTCACTCGGGAGCCACGCTCCCCCGTATAATATCCTTCAAAATGTACAAGTAAGTACCGAGAAAAGTGAAGTGTGAAAAAAGTATATTGCTTGTTTTTATACTATAGCTTTGCTAAGGACAGTAATTCGATACCAGTGATTTAAAAATGTTGCTGAAATGGCATGATTTTTCCCTGAGCTTTCGGGGGCTCTGCCCCCTGGATCCCACCAAGGGCCCTAAGGGGAGCCCCTGGTTGCCTATGACCGTAATTTAATGCCTTAAAACCCCTGAGCTTCTGAGGGCTCCGCCACCTTGATCCCACTCTAATTAGTGACCTGCATGCCAGTGTCACAAATAAGGTATCAAAATAATAAAATAAATAATAATTTTTATTTTTATATAGCGCTTAATACAAATGTCTCTAAGCGCTTTACAAATAAACTATTACCCCGGTCATTGGATTCAGTGCTTGCCCGCACACACTGTGTAAATAAATTCCTAAAACCCCTGAGCTTCATAGGGCTCCACCGGGGCTTTGCCCCTGACCCCCGCCAATTTACGCTCCACTTTGCTTTGCTTTGCTCTACCTGATCGTAAATACTTTAGCCCCCCCCCCCCCCCCCACTTCGATAAACGTTCCCAGGGCCTGCGTAACATGTAAGAGAGGTGATGAGGATTTTTTTCTGCCCCCCAAAAAAACGTTTTTGCTCATTACGCCACTGATCACTCGTCCCTCGCATTTCACCCCCCCCCCCCCCCGGTCATGAAAAGAAATCACCGCCCCTGCCTCTGGGTAGAATATTGTTGTACTGATGTGCAGCGCTGTGAACTGTTGTGATATGCTGCATTGTGTGAGCCCTTCCAAGAATAACAAGGACACTGCAAAATTCAAATTCAATTGAGTGGGCTTGCTGCATCGGTGAGTTTATTCATGGAGTTGGTTTATTCCTGGTGTATCGCACTTTGCACTGTCGATTGTCGTATTGCAGTGATATGTTTTTAAAACTGTTTTCCTGTTCGCTCGTCTGTTTCCATTAATCAAGCTCCGACCATTGATCTAAAACAAACTAGCACGAATATATCTTGAGAAGTGGAGGACGCTAACGCTAACTTATTTTTTCGAAGTTTACATATTTTGATGTTCTTCTTGAAGTGTACCACGATGAGACGCATGAGGCTGATCTATAGACTACTATTTTTAGTCTTGGCTGTTATCACCGTGAACATGATATTACAGTTTCGAATACAAGGCAAGTGGAAATGCCTAAACAGGCAAAAAGAAAATGAAGGTTTCAATATTGTGTGCGCGCGTGTGTGCGCTTGTGTATGTGTATTTGTTATAGGTGTTCATGCATCTCTTTTTTCAGTGAAATGCATGGTTACTATTTTGAGAAAAAAAAACTATTTCGAACATGATTTAGGCAGCATGGCGCCCGAATATAACTCTTTTATATCGAAATGAAATTTATACGACAACTGTTAAAGTTTCCTTTTCCCCTCGTTCGCATCACATCTCGCAAAATTGATAAATCGAGATGATGGCAACATGATGACCGAATATATAATTTTTAATTTATCCAATGTAGACTTTTAGAAAGGTTAACCAAGTCTCAAATGTGTAAATTATCCCATGGAGTATGCATGCCTTTGCCTTGCAGCCACCATATTTCCTTTTTCTATTTCCTCAAACATTTTTGTTAACCCTCAGTTTTGGTACATTTTAAAACTTTTACTTGGATAACTCCTTCGTGATTTTATCATTATTAATATCATATTTTGTATTTTAATGTTTTTATTATGATGTAATTGATTTTTTCCCCCTTATTTTTCCCTCCACAGGGATTTTATTGATTGCCATTTGAAACAATAACATAAATCCAATTGGCTTCCCAAGATACAAGTATTGTTGAACTGTTGAGTTAACAGAAAACTAACAAATCTTCAATAATTCATGTCTGATATTCATGGAAAGAAAAAATATAGAAAAATATCATTTTATGTAAACAAATTCCTGAATTGAAACCATTTTCCTGTGAATTTATTATTTCTAATATTCGAATAGGCAATACACTTTTCGTTTTTGAAGTAATTTATAATCGAAAGTCTAATAATATAAAAATCGGGCAATTGTTTCTTTATTTTGCAAGTATACACCATCTGTCGCACCACAATCAGTATACAATTTAATGCATAATTATTTGAACCTCTTAAACCAAATAATTTATCTTGTAATGAAAATGTTAATTTATTTCCGGTTCCAGTATAAATCCAGTGCTCTATCTATCCCAAATATGTTTAACATGCATACAATCACATAGCAGATGTATAACTGTTTCAATTAATTAATTACTTAATTTTATTCGATCGCTTTGTGAAACAAAATTCATCATCCTTCAGCTGCGTGAAGGTTGACAAGACGTTTCATATTGTGTTGTTCTTCCATACACAGCAATCTGGACTTCCTACAAACATATTACACTATACATGATCTACGAATATTTCAGTTTATCAATATTTAGAGAAATCAGTTTGTGTATGTTCATGTGTCCGAGCTCTTTTGTTTTAACCACAAGCTGTTATTTATTGTTTTTGTCAATGTATTGCATTTATTTTAAAACTGTTTAAAGCACACTCGCCAGTCGCCATAATCGTTTGCTTTTAGAGAAATTGCCACCTTTTAATTTTTTTTCACTGCATATAATATAATCGAACATGTGAAAATTTTGGAAAATAAATGTTTACTTGAATGAATGAATAAAATATATATATACGTAGTGAGTTTAAAAACTTTCGTTCGCCTGATTCGCTATCAGGGGGGTGTTTCACAAAGACTAATATCAACTTTAAGTTGGACTTAACTATGGCTGGCCATTGCTATCACCATTGGTCTCTCAATTATGATCTTTAGATAATATTTTTGCTTTTAAAAAAATCCAAAAAAATGTTAATCCTGTAGATTTGTGACCATGATTTGTATGTTCCTTGAGAGACCAATGACAGTAAATGGTGAGAGCAAATAGTGGCATGAATGGCCTGCCATAGTTAAGTCCAACTTAAAGTCGATCTTAGTCTTTGTGAAACACCCACAAGCTTGAGTATGTTTACCTTTTGTTACCCTGGCAGCAAGTCATATTCCTTTTGATAAACCAATTAATTTCGTTTCACCTCAGCTTAATTTAAAGGTATAGGCCTAGATCAGTTTTGGAAACTCCCCCCTCTCAAAAAAAGAGATGGAAGCTATTATTACGAATCATGTGAAAGAATATGTTTTGACTAATACGTGATGATACAAAATTTTGCCGGGAAACCGCCTACTAATTAATATATTTGGTAAATATCTATCCGGACTGGATAGATATCGCTGTCCCATGCATCTTCTATGTACAGCGCTTGTAACTTCTGATCAATTCCACAACGTTTCTTTCACAATGCAATCGCATGACCAAAACTGGTCTATATACCTTTAAATCCCCTCTGCAGTAGTTTGGCCAGGAGGGATTAGACCTCCCTGCAATGTCACTGGCAGGGTGTTATCTCATCATATCAGCTCTCATTTAACATAGGAAAAATGGCATTTTCGGCGATCAGCGGTTACCGCTTAGGCATTGTTGGCTGTATAGAAGGTGCAAGTAGCTAAGTAGTGCAGTGGGGCTTTTAAAGAAAGTTGATCGATTGAGGACATAAGCAAAACCATTATTCATTCTCATTATTAGATTTCAGGTCAGTGACAAAAAAAATCCAGGTCATAGGTGACATGACCCAACGCTTTGGAAGTAATCTTAGTGTCAATTATCGAAATGGAAGCTCTTCGGTGACAAATCCACCTGATGAGGTAAGAACATTCATGAAATACTGGTCGACAACTCATTAACTTAACCCTTTAAAGGTGATACAAAGTTTTGGTATGGGGTCATGAATTTGGTCCAAATGAACATAATCAATGGAAGCATATGTGATTCCTACAATATTCAGTGATCGTTGTTGCGGTTGAAATCGAGTCTAAAGTGATGAAATTGTATTTACAAAAAATATATATATATATATATATTTTATTTCCTTCCTCATTAATTCAAATTGCAAGAAATTATCACAGTAAGTAATACAAAGTACGATCTTCGATACAAAACACTTCATGAATTACATCAATCAATGAACAATAAACATAGACAAATCTCAGATCATACATGTTTGTACATTTTTTCTTTCGTGTAACAGCTCATAATCAAAATAACCATAGAAGAAGGTATGAATTTTGCATAGTCCCACCCAATTACACACTCGCACATCCTCAACTCGCACCACACATACTCATGACACCCCTCCCCCTCCCGAACCACCCCACACCCCCTTCACACCAACGCACACACTGGATGCAACCTGTTCCGGTTTGTCCACCTTTACAAGAGAGAGAATTAAAAAAAAAAAAAAATGATACCCACAAAAATGCATTGATTTGTTCCCATTTTTGTAAGTGCATCCCCAGTTTTCCCTTTTCGAAGGCTATTATGTATTTCTCGTCTCTGTAATCTTTCAGCATGTACTAATTTCTGTACAGATTGCAGAGTTCCTTGTTTTCTAGAAATAAAAATGATATATAATTTACTAGAAATATGATACAATTTATTACAAATATTCTAGCAGTATATTCCCGGATATTCCCATAAAAATTGGTTTCCAATCATCACTGTGAACTTCGATTAAATGTAACTTTTTAATTACCTCCTGCCATCATCGTTTAAAGGGATGGTTGAGTTCTGGTGCAGAGGGCGCTATACAGAATTTTTTTGTGAGATAATGAAAAATTGAGTGTCAATTTTGAAAGAACATACAATTTAAATCACAAAATCATCTTTGTTTGATCAAAATTGGTTCAGAGACGGCCGAAATATCCATAAATAAATATCCGTCTCAAGCCGTCCAAGTGTCGATCATTGTCCTTCTCATCTGGTAGATTCAGTGATGTTACATTTTCAGTCGGTGATGACCAAATATCCTCAATCGGTAATGACGTACATAAATTTCTCGGGGCTGTTATTACCAAGAACCTTACTTCTTCAGACATTCATGAATGTCTCTCTAGCAAAATAGAAAAATGTTTGAAGAATATTGATACCTCTCTCGTCCGTAATGAGTACAAACTAAAGGTATATTCACGTTACTTATTGCCATCATTGAGATTTGACCTGACAGTGACTCATTGTAAATCGTTAGATATGCTTTCAAGTTCAAGTTCAAGTTCAAGTTTTATTTCAGTTCAAATCCATAAAAAAACATATAAGATACAGATTATATACAATATAGAAAACACAGAACACACACAAAATGGAAACATGTCTACAAATATACCGGAATTATACAAAGTTAATCAGCAAAAGAAATGAATCGGAGAAACTGCAAATAAAACCATAAGGTTCTGTCAAAGCAGTCCCTGTTATTAAAAGATACATATACAAGTTCCAACAATTGGCTATACAAAATATAACAATAACAAAACAGTTTACAAAACATAGGAGACGTATTAACATGCAAATATTATTATAGATTTAAAAACAGATGAAGTATTTTTTTATTTTAGATTTAAAAGAGTTTAAGAAAGTAGTATCACGGATATCTCTGGGGAGAGAATCGCTTTGTAAAGAAATGGTGTGGTCTAGCACGACCAGGAACTTTAGCATTCGTTCATATGCCAAATGGATTAGACATCCCGTCCGTTTCTGATTTGTTTAACCAATGCCATACTCTTTCATACATATCCATGAGGGTGAACGGGGACGATTTGGTTAATCATTGTTTGGACTCTCAATTGCAACGTGAGTCGAAATGGGAGAGAAAAAAAAACCACGATTGTGAAAAGTAATGAGGTTTACTCATCTATTGAAGGGCATCCAACACTCAAAGAAAAGAAACGAGAGGCAAAAAAAATCTTAACTCATGAAGTCTCTACCATTTGGCATACACATGTTAAAGAGTTAGTAGTTCAAGGGAAAATTCTAGATCTTCTATCGCTAGAAAGTACCTGTACGATTTGGAAGAGCATTTGAAACGTAGACAAAATGGTGAGAATCAGTGACTGTCAGGTGATTACGAAGCATGGATGATTGATTGGTCGAGGGATGATCAATTGGTTGATGCTGTGCATAAGAAGGGTGTAGATTTACTCCCCACAGAGTGTGGAATCGATCATAAAGGGTATAAAATTCACCTTCTTATTAAAAAAAAATTACTCCCTACATTGGGGAGTAAATTTACTCCCTGAGGGGTGTCACTTATGCGACAAGCAGTCACTCCCTATAGGGAGTCAATTTACACCTATTTTTCTCTGTGTGTAGGGGTATATACCAATGCCAAAAAATTGTACATTTTCGCTTTGAGATTTCCCTTTGAAGGTGCCCTTTTCCCCCAGAAAGCGCCCTTTTTTGTTGGTGCCCCCCCCCCCCATCCCCGAATTTGAAAGTCGCTCCGCCGCCTCTGCCGCTAAATATACCGAACAAAAGATCATATGCATCATAATGATAACAATAATAATGATAATAATAATGACAATAATAATTTATATTAACGATAATAATCATAATAAGGATAATAATTACAATAACAAGTATAACAATTACAAAAATAACATTAGTAACACCACCAACCATAACAATAATTGTTGTCAATATTATCGTGATACTGCTGCTAATAGTATACTACTCCTACTACATATACTAGGAAGAAGGAGGGGAAGAGTAAGAATCTTACTGTTTATTTTCTTTATTATCGAGGCATACAAAATGCACAGGTAGGTAAGAGAGGGGAAAGTAAGGCGATGAAGAGGAAGAGAGAGGGAGAGAAAACGAGAGGGGGTAGCCTATGGCACGGGTTCAAATTCAGTTCTCTTTAATTTATTTGACCCAGTACTGATGATATTGTATATACCATGACTGTGATGGCCATGTGTACGCCATACCGAATAGCACCTCACATTTGTTTAGCGTTGTAAGGAACTTATTGGCATGCACCCAGTAGATTTTCATCATGACTTGTGTTTGACCTTTTAAAAAGCAAGATCAAACACATCATCATAATCTACAGAGTGCAACCAAAAATGTCTTCACAAAAATTGAAATTTCTTTCAGGAAGTCTAACATTAAAAGCTGTTTTTGATTCAAAGAGCATCGTAGAGACCATGAACAATCAATAATAATACATTCAATTCTATCTCTCCCCGCCAAATAAGCCGAACAAAAGAATCAACCGAGGGTAACCAACTGTTAAACGAATTTATCATGAGTCTTTGAAAAATTAATAAATACTGCTTGTCAAATATTATTGAAGAACAGCAAAGGCGAACGCGATTGTCGCTACAATTCAGAAATCATTGCTTAGAATGCTTTTCTCTCAAAATTACCGTGAGATATCAAGCTAAATAGAACTATGATCGACAAAAAAGATATTGTCTTGAAAACAGTCAGAAAAATTAGAACTTGAATGAATAAAACATAATGCAAATGAATAAGACTAGAATGAATAGGACACAAGTTCATTTTTACCATTTAAATCATCCAGTACCAAATACCTAAGCAAAATTCGAACCAGATGCATTTAATGGTAAGCTTAACGACAATGATTCTTGATAATTGTCAATTGTCGTGAGTTTATCGTCTATATAGACGTATTGCAAAAGATAATCAGGTTAATAAGGATCAGAATGATACCTATACTACTAGGCCTACTTCTACATGACTATACTATAGTACTGCCATTGTAGATTATGCTGATAATACAGATGATAATTAAATGATATGATAACAATTATAATAATACTACTTATATTAATCGTCATCATAATCATCATGTTCATATTCATCATACTGACAACAATAATAATGATAATAATAATGACAATAATAATTTATATTAACGATAATAATCATGATAAGGATAATAATTACAATAACAAACATAATAATTACAAAAATAACATTAGTAACACCACCAACCATAATAATAATTGTTGTCATTATTATTGTGATACTGCTGCTAATAGTATACTACTCCTACTACATGTACTAGGAAGAAGGAGGAGAAGAGGAAGAATCTTATTGTTTATTTTCTGTATTATCGAGGCATACAAATTAATGTACAGGGAGGTAAGAGAGGGAATGTAAGGCTACGGAGAGGGAGAGAGAGAGGGAGAGAGAACGAGAGGGGGTAGCCTATGACCCGGGTTCAAATTCAGTTCTCTTTAATTTATTTGACCCAGTACTGATAATCATAATTGTATCTACCATGTGATTGCCATGTGTACGCCACACCGAATAGCACCTCATATTTGTTTAGGGTTGTAAGGAACTTATTGGCATGCACCCAGTAGATTTTCATCATGTGTTTGATCTTGTTATTGAAAACAAGATCAAACACATCATCATAATCTACAGAGTGCAACCAAAAATTTCTTAACAACAATTGAAATTTCTTTCAAGAAGCCTAACATTAAAAGCTGTTTTTGATTCAAAGAGCATTATAGAGACGATGAAGAAATAAGAATATACAACATCGTTAAGCGTGAGGCCGTTCACTTCTATCTCTCCCCGCCAAATAATCTTAACAAAAGAATCAACCGAGGGTAACCAGATGCATTTAATGTTAAACTTAAAGGCAATGATTCATGACAATTGTCATGAGTTTATCGTCTATATAGACGTATTGCAAAAGATAATCAGGATAATAAGGATCAGAATGATGCTATACTTAGTACTAGGCCTACTTTTACATGTATTATACTACACTACTGCCATTGTTGAGTATCATGAAATTGTTTCACACAATAAAAATCCCTATATGTTTTATACGCGCGCGGATACGAGCCGTCACTTCGTGAAAACAAAATCAAAGCGTTCTATGTAATTTGTGTTTTAACGAAGTGACGGTTGTGTTAAAAGTTCAACAGAGGAATAAAAAAGCAGCTACAGAGAGAGGAAAATGTACTCTATCTCGTAGTTTGAGTTATTTTATCTGTACATCAATTAAACATAACGTTTTGCCGTATTTAGTGTCCATTTCGGGAATTCCACCCACGACAGAAAAATCCCGTATGTTTTACGCGCGCGGCTACGAGCCGTCACTTCGTGAAAACAAAATTACAGCGCGTTCTTGAATTTCGTGTTTTCACGAAGTGACGGTTATGTTTACAGCTCATTTCCCCCCAAATAGAAAAAAATTATGGAAATAATTAAACATAGAACTAAACATTGAGATATGTTCTATCCCATGATATAACAATCTGCCCTTGATACATTAAAGAGGTTGAGATTATAGTTTGAAAGTTTGAAAGCGATTTATTCAAAACTAACTTTCTTTTAATTGCGCGCTCATCCGTTACTTCGTGAAATAGGGGACGACTTGTGTACTACCACAAAATTTAGATAATTTGAAAAAGCCGTTGAATAAACGAAATAGCGCCTTTTACGTCGTATTTTAGCCAATGCCGATGTTGGCTTTTTTATTGGCATTTTCGTGTTGGTTATATTACGCACAACCAGCCGGCCCATATATTGTTATTTTTAATTAAATAATTAATTAATTTTCACCATATTTTTTTTGAAAGTGGAGCTGTCATATTGGCTAAATTTCACACATTTTGGGGTCTAAAATTACCTTCATAGCAATTTTAGGTATAGGAATAGGAATAAGAGCAATAAGCATGCACTTTGAAGGCATTTGCGGTCTGAAAACAGAACTCAACTATCCCTTTAACTCATGACAATCTACAAATAAATGTTCTTAACGTATGTCTCTACTTCTTGTCTACAAAAGGAACTAAAATTGTCCGACTTAAAACCAAATTTAAAGAGCTCTCTCCCTTGTTGTTTGTATTGTAACTCTCTTTGTTTATTACATAACATTGCACATTTCATCCTTGTGAATGTTTCTTTCAACTCAGTCATTCCAAGATCTTTGACAGTTACCGTCCGTCACATGTAATGTGTACTCTTTTTGAAGTTCTTCAATGAAGTAATCATATAACCGCCTATATAGACTTTATATCACATAGTTTCTGTAAACGTCAAAATATCATCAATTCTATTTCAAATTTTTCAGTGTCCACTTCCATAAAATCACTTTGTTTACATTCTTCTCTGATTGCTGAAAAGATCTTTGAATTCTAAGCAGCTTTCAGTTGCAAAACTCAAATTTAAAAAAGGTAAGATCGGTTTTAAATGACCTCTGACAATTATATCTATTGCTTGAAGTATACCTTTCTGAAATAATTCGACATCAACATTTTTTTTCTTGCTGAGAAATATACACTTATTACTAAATACACTGCCGCTCATATAGTTGGAATACATTTGTTTACCCCAATTTATGGAATTATTTTGACAATGATGTATTCCTAATAGATCTAGATAATAGTATACATTCTCAGATTTTATTGAATAATGATTTGCCAGTGTTTGAGGAAAATATACTCTTTCTCGCAGTTCGAGTTATTTTATCTGTAAATCAATTAAACATAATGTTTTGCCGTATTTATATTTAGTGTCAATTTCGGAAATTCCATCCACGAGAGAAAAATCCTGTATGTTTTACGCGCGCAGCTACGAGCCGTCACTTTGTGAAAACAAAATCACAGCGCGTTCTCGAATTTCGTGTTTTCACGAAGTGACGGTTATGTTTACAGCTCATTTCCCCCAAAAATATAGGAAATTATGATGGAAATAATTAAACGTAGAACTAAACATTGAGATATGTTATATCCCAGGATATAACATTTATTTGCCCTTGATATATCAAAGAAGTTGAGATTATGGTTTGAAAGTTTGAAAGCGATTTATTCAAAACTAACTTTCTTTTAATTGCGCGCTCATCCGTCACTTCATGAAAATAGGGACGATATATTGCCCTCACAAGACCTATATTGCCCTCGTCTTTGACTCGGGGCAATATGAGTCTAGTTTGGGAAATATTATGTGTTATCTTCCTCAAGGCCAGTCCATATTATATAAATATCCTCCAATACCTCCTTTACCCTTGTAGCTAATACTTTCGACAATATTTTATAACCTACTTTTAAGAGAGTAATTGGCCTATAGTTTTTCATGTACAAAGGGTCTTTGTCTTCTTCCTCTATTAGTGTATGATCGAATCTTTTTGGTAATTACCCCCTGTCTCTGCGAGTTTGATAACATTTTTTGTTTCAAAACCTTCATTAAAAGCCTCCACTATTGTTTTCCCTAAAATTGGCGAGATCGTGAAAAAAAACTCAGCCGAGAAGCCGTCATTGCCTGGGGATCAAGTTGTTCCATTTCATTTCCTTTACAGCTTGATAGCATTCTGCCAGTGTTATCTGGCCTTCACAATACTCTTTATTTTCTTTACTTAAAGGGATAGTTGAGTTCTGTTGCAGAGGGCGCTACACAAAATAATTTGTTTGTGAGATAATGAAAAACTGTGTGTCAAATTTGAAAGAACATAATTTAGATATTTTGAAAAATTTGAAAAAAAACGTTGAAAAAAACCCGAAATAACGCCTTTTACGTCGTATTTCAGCCAATGCCGATGTTGGCTTTTTTGTTGGCATTTTCGTGTTGCTTATTACGCACAACCAGCCGGCCCATGTATTGATATTTTTAATTAAATAATTAATTAACGGTCACCATGTTTTTTTGAAAGTGGAGCTGAATTGGTATGATCGTATTGGCTAAATTTCCCAAATTTTGGGGTTTTAAAATTACCTTCATAGCACTTTTAGGTTCTAAAAGGGCACTAAATGTCATAGATAAGAATAAGAGCAATAACCATGCACCAGACAACAGCCTGGGAGGCAAGGCCCTTTCGGCCCCTCGATCTCCTTCTTCCCCCTTTCTCTCCTCTTTCCCTTTCCCTTTCCCTTCTTTTCCTTCTCTCTCCCTCTCTCTCTCTCCCTTTTTTTTTGGCGGGGGGGGGGGGGGGGGGCAAGGCCCGCTCGCCCCCCCCCCCCCTAGATCCGCACCAGCCTGTCTGTAAACACATAATACTGCGTGGGTCTCATTTGTTTGTCGTGTTGGCCAAACAGAGAAGCGAGAGCACCAAATAATTGTCAAAATCAATAGTACCTGCATATACCCCCATCACCTGTTCAATTCCAAATTCTTCAGACAATGATAAACTCTTGGTGTTGTATAGCTCCCTCTCAAGGTCAAGATATTGATTTAGCTATGAAAATGTTTCTTGACTAAAATCGACAGATTGGCTTTTCCCGTTTGGAAATTGTATATCACAACTGCATATTCTAAGATTTTCATGGTCGCAGCTATCATTGTATGGCCGTAGGCGCTATTTGAAATTTTATCAAAATTTACCGGGAGCACCGGCAAATTTTGATATTCAATTTATCTCGAAAGCAAAAGTGTTGTATGGGCTAATTTTTTAGTGCTTATAAAACATCCACAGGGGCATCCACATAATTATATGAAAATTGTAAGGAATCACTATCCAGCCAACTTTAAAAATTTACCAAAACTTTGTATTACCTTTCAGCTTATCATCGTTTTTAGTCTGGCATAAATGTACAAATTCAAGTAAGCATTCGATATAAAGCTACTGACCAGATTACTGACAGCATCTTATCGCTTATTCCACTTGGAGTTATCGGAATTTTTTTTATCTCTTATATTTTGTTCATTAAAAAATTGCATTCTTTAAATCACAGGGCTGAACCATTGCTATTATGTTCTAGAGAGTGTTGAAACACCTTATTAATGATGTCATATCGTGACAAAATGATCTGCAAGCTTTCCACTTTACATATCTTAACGGAGAATGATAGCATAGTGCAATTCAATATTTCAGAAAGAATTTCTGTTTCACATTTTGTATATTTCAATTTTTTTACTTTTCTACATTCCAAGAGGATCCTGTCGTGAAATGATATCACAATAATAGTGGTGGTGGTGGTTATTTTACCTGACTGCTAAGAAAGCACAAATGCTTGTAAGTAAGTAACCAGACGGCCGACGGCTTTAGGTCCTCTTCGAGGGACCTGGTAATAAGGATTAATTCCTTACCAAAGGGCACTAGCGCATCGCCTTGGTTCCAGCCCGGGTCACCGGATTACGAGACCACTGCTCTACCGACTGAACTATCGCGCCTCCTCTCGTTTAAAACATTAATCAAGAAGACATGGGTTAAATGAAGATCTGCCTCCCTACACCCCTTGTGCAAATTAGGGTATCAAAAAAAAAGAATGGGAATTTGTTTGCCTCCCCCCCCCCCCCCCTCCCTGGCCAAGGCCCATGTCTGCCAATAACTATTTTGCTATTTCTGTTAATTGAAATGCTGATATTTGCACTCAGTTGTCTGTATTTTTAACACGGGGATTTTGATTTTTGTTATCCTTTATTAAAAAGATTTTTTTGTATGATAATACATGTTTGGTTTCTAATCAATAAATTTGATTGATGTTTAAATATGCCATTGATTCCGGCCCCATGCAGGCATTATCCCACAACGTCAACAACATTTTGATTGTAATTAGATTGCCTCACGGCGTCTGCAGTCCATCCCGCGCCTAATTGTCCTGGAGACTTCGCTACTAACCTCATCACTGATCAGCTATTTTGTTCTCCCGTTTGCAAACGATGCTTATACTAGTCAGTAGTCAGCTGTAAGAATAACAAGAGAGTGAAAACAACTGAACCTCAAATATAACTGAGAGAAACGGGGGAAATAACTATTCTCCCTGTAGATGTCACAAATTAATTTTTTCTTGCAGTTTCATTTCGACAAACAGTGCCGTTTTTGTTATCGCACTGTAGACAGACTCAGTTGAAAGTTATTAATTTTACGTGTATTTTTGCCAAGCTCTTGAACTTTGGCTACATGCTTAACAGAGTACTAGTTAATGGCTGCTGGGACAACAGCACCACTGCGCCTAGAAACAATGTATTAGGCGCGTTATAAATGTGATCTATTATTATTATTATTATTACTAATATGTCTGATATTGAGAATACTTCCATCTTGTCTTTGCTAGGTGCAGCATCCGTCGCAAGGAATTAGAAAAGCCCGACTTTGGACCAGACCTAATGAGAATGAGTTGGAAAAAGCTCTTGTCCTGGGATCAAAGCGAAACTTATCAAGTAAATAGATACACTGTCGCTCATAAAGGTGGAATATTTTAGTTTTACCCCAATTCATGGAATTATTTTAAAAATTATTTAAAAATAATAGATCTAGATAATAGTATACATTCTCAGATTTTATTGAATAATAATTTGCCAATGTGTGTTTTTCGGGACTGCTAAAGCACCTTTATGAGCGACAGTGTAGTAGCCTAGATGTGTTCTGTGTGTATAGGGAAAGTCAAGTCTTGCCTTTCATACGTTACCGACCCCATATGGGTGTTTTGTTGTATTACTTAAAAATGATAACCGTAAGACACGGGCATGCCCCGGATTATCAACTCGTAGAGTTCGGGGCGCACTAAGAAGTCCAACGACGGTTGATCCCTAACGGCATTACGGCGGCAGTATAAGGACCTCCGGACCAGACTATATACAGCAAAGTAACCTGGAACTATTTAGGATTATATGGGAAACTGCTCCGAACTTTTTCCAGATACATATAGGGTCGAACTACTTTTTGTGTGCGAGGGGGATGAAAATGATTCGATTGCCAGGTTGGGTAGCTATGAATTAAACAAAACCCATTTGTGTCAATCTTTTCGGAAGATGGTTTATCTCAAGTTGATACATGAAATTACCAAGATTGTACGAGTATAAATCATTTATTTTCAGGGATTTGCTTTGGAGGAATAATGGGTTAGTGTGAACACGATATTCTCATTGCTCTTTTTTTTTTAACAAGATTCTTGTAAAAGAGGTGTATTTTATTTAGGTTAGATCTATTGCAGTTACCCCATGCATAGATATGCACGTGTACGTTATAAATCCATATATATTGTATATATATATATATATATATATATATATATAAGTTGTATATATAATATATGTGGGGTGTACATATTTACTTGCTAAATTGTTTTTTAATGTAACTTTTCATATGATTCTGTTTTTAGATTATTTGACGATAGGCATACCTACAGTCCATAGGGAGACGAAACGCTACTTACCTCAAACGCTGGATTCTCTAATCAGCAAGTCATCTCCTGAGGAACGCTCGAGTGTTATTCTTCTCATCTTCCTTGCTGACTTAGAGGAAGAGAAGCGCTCCATATTAAAAAATATGATCAAAGAAAAGTACCTTCCATATCTAGAAAGTGGATTTATCCAAGTCATCCAGGCCCCGTCGTCTTTTTACCCTCCCCTGGAAAATCTCAAGTCAAATTTTAAAGATCCAGAGATCCAGGTCCGCTGGCGCTCAAAACAATGTGTTGATTTTGCTTTCATGTTCTTTTATGGCAGTAGTCTCTCGGAGTACTACCTCCAAATCGAAGACGACGTTTATACGGTAAAGGGATACATTTCAGCTATTCGCACGTATGTTCAGGAAAGGGGCAACATCAACTGGGTGTCTCTGGAATTCTCAACTATGGGCTTCATTGGAAAGCTCTTTCATGCCTATGACTTGGATAGGCTTGCCCAGTTTACCATGTTTTTCTACCAGGATCAACCCGTCGATTGGCTCTATAGGTATTTCAAAGATTTAAATGGTCAGAACAAGAATTACGTGAGGGCGCCCTCTATCTTTCAGCACAAAGGCTTTCAATCATCCCTGAAGGGGAAGGACACAACGAATTGGGTGGATAAAACCTTTGTTTCTGATGAGGAGAACCTTAACACCAATAATACATCAGGGAAAGTGTAAAACAGCATGGCGGCATTTGAAAAGTACCTGTCTCAGATGTTATTTGGATATTAGGTACTTTTAGATTTGCACGACGAGAACGTGGACTTCCCTTTTAAGGCAATGTGACGTCACTGCCAGTGCCTTAAAAGGACGTCACATTGCCTTAAAAGGATGTCACACATCGAAGTCCACGTTCTCGTCGTGCTAATCTAAAAGTCCATATTGTCTAAGTCAACCTAGAGGGCAAAAATCATAATCGCTGATATTTTAATTTTAATGGTTATTTTTCTTTGCCATTAAAAATATGATAAATAATTATCAAAGTCGAACATTTTATTTACTTTGAACCTCAAAAAGACGATGTCGGGATTTTTGTATTAGATAAACCAATAGTAATATCCAACCTAGAGATAGTGACAGGGTCGATAAAACATGAAGCTTCAGTTGAGCAACAAAACGGATTTAAGTCTTTTTGGCAACTCCGTTGTTGCTACGGCAGGCAGCCAGTGAAAATGAACTCGTTTAATCAAATTATTGAAATGCAAGCATTACTTTAAAAAAAAAAAAATCTTTGTTATTTCTGGCTCATTTTTCCTGATTGAGGTGCCATATGAATGGGCAGACATTGAACTTTCTAGAAATGTGATTTTATCTTTGAAATTCAGATACCGCCCGCCAAATGACTTTTTGATTTCCTCTCTTCAAATTGTTTGTAATCACTCATGCGTGAAATATGCATCATATGAGTCGCATCAATGAAAGAAGAGCATCTAAGCTTTACAAATATGTGTCATTTATTAATCATAATTGTGATTAAGTTATGATAAAATATCGATAATTCTGGGTTTCGCTTTTTCTTGGACGCACTGTATATTATCTGGCCTAAAAGTTTAGATGTAATCTGTATGATAAAGTTATTTTATTTTCTGATTAAAAAACCTGCAATAAAACTGTAATTAAGTTTAGCTACGGGGTGCGTGGTGTAGTTTCTGGGAATATATTGTTTGCAATCTGTTTCATGGTTTTTGTTTATACTATCATTATTATTCTAGTTCCTTTGGGACCCCGAGGAAGAACAGATTATCTTTGTCGGTTGATCTTGAAGCAGGTCTTCATTTCATAATTTAATATTTTATTTTTTTCTAGAACAGTCATTGCAAAACATTTTAGTGTTTAGTTTCTGTTTGTATATGATGTTTGTATTTTATGATCGTGTTTAGTGATACGCTGATTTGGGCAAAACATTGACCTAAAGGGGGCGCTATAGCAATAGAGTAGTTGGATTAAGTTGATAACTTGTGTGGTTATTAGTTGGACTTTGTATACATCTAAAGTTGAACAGAATTAATTATGTCCCCAATAGTTTGAAAGGCAGGCGAGGATCCAGGGGGGGGGGGAGCGGGCATTGCCCCCCCCCCCCGGCCCCCAAAAAATTGAACAAAAAATTGTGACCAGAAATTTACCTTGAAAAAGTATGGAACAATGGAAAGCATTACACAAATTGCCAATTTGGTTATTAGTTTGTAACGTCATTGCCTCACTATTTATCAATTGCTTTTATATTTTTTTTATCCCATTAATTTCCCTTATTATCCCCCAAAACTTGATTTACCCATGCCTTTGCCCAGGTTATATGATTTGTATCATAATGCGTGCATGACATTTCACAAAATCTCTCATGAACTTTGAAGAATTGATACTTTTTTCTGAATATTGTATATTCATAATTATTGATTTTTATATACATGTAAATAGTTTATCAAAATTCACATTTTTCATGATTTAACTGAAAATAATTACTCCATCCATTCACACAAAAACACATTATTATCAAATTATTTCAATCACGACGAATTGTGTTCTAATAATTTACGAAGCCCCGTTCAATGCCCACACTTTGCCAATTGTTCAACAATTAAAGCTTTTAAATGTTTATAATATAAATAATTTTATTATTGCTATATTTATGTTTATGTGCCAAAGTCAGTGTCATGTAAATTTACATTAAATTATGAAACTCGTAATGCTGGTAATTTTCATTTTCCTAAAATCCGTACAAATGTTTCAATTTTTTTTTCAAAGGGTCAGTTTTATGGAAAAATATCCCGTTTAATATGAAAAACTCTAATTCAATGAATATTTTTAAATGAATGTATAAATCCTATCTTTTATCCTTGTATTCAATCTCAAAATAAATGACGTCACGTTTCAGTTAATGCACTTTGTAATGCATTCCCCCTCCCTTTCCCTTCTCCTTTCTCCCCCCCTCCCCCTTTTGAATTGGTGTTTAGGTTTTTTCTGCTTTTCTTTTCTCAACAATACAGTGTATATTTTTTAAGGGGTTGACGTTAATGAGGCTAATTGCCCTTTTTATTAACCCCACATTCACATAAAATTTTGTTTGCTCCTTCCCTTTGTGTTTTTCTAGTTATCGATCTTTATCTGTATATCATGTTTGTATGTTCTTAATATTTTTCATGGAGAATGAAATAAATGAAATTCTTAGTTGAAATGCAGCATTTACTTGTTCACCCCGTTCTTCAAAATAAACATTGCATTAATATGGGAGATTTCAACGTTGATTTGTTAAAATGTAATGATAATCAGTTCTCTCATGATTTTCTGGATACCTTGCTTTCATATTCTTTTGTTCCAGTAATATCAAAACCAACGCGGTTATCCACTCAGTCGTGTACTCTCATACTGTCTGACATATCAGATCACTGTCCAGTTTATTGCAAAATTCAACGTTTATTTAATCTTGCTAAATCACCTCCCCCTCAAAAAAAGTAAGGAAATTTACAGCCTCCAAAATTGATAGATTAAAGGGAAAGCTGGGATCGATTAATTCGGCAGAATTTTTGGCTCATACTGATGTAAATGTGTCTTACAACAATTTTATCCACGTTCTAAAAAAAGCTCTTTACGAATGTTTTCCTCTATAGAGAGATGCATATTTTCTAGGTATAGACATAAACCACGTAAACCTACGGTCTCCAAATCATTATTAAGATCAATTAATAGGAAAAATAACTTGTATTATAAATTTCGTGCGAATCCCAAACCAAAACTTCGTGATAAATATGTTAAATATAAAAACACATTGACAAAGATTCTGCGATTAGAGAAACAAAGATATTATTGTATCCAGTTTGAAAAAAAGAAATCCAACATAAAGGAAACATGGGGGAATTATTAATAAGGCATTGAACAAAAAAAAGTGGGGAAAAAATCCGAGAGGGAAATAAGACCATCAATGATGTAGAATCTATTGCTAATCACTTTAATGATTACTTCTCAAACATTGGAACCAATCTTGCCAAGAAAATTCCTGTTGTCGAAAAACCCTTTCATTCTTTTTTATAGAACAAACATCAGAATTCTATATATTTTAGTCCAACCAACTCATCTGAGATTCTAAAACTTGTTAAAATGTCAAAGAAAAAAAGTACGGGTCATGATGAAGTCAGGGACTTTTTATTGAAAAATATCATACACGAAATAGTTGTTCCCATGGATCACATTTAATTTTTCCATTTCCGAGGGTGTGGTTCCCGACGTCACGAAACTTGCAAAAGTTGTTTCGATTTTTAAAAGGGGTGACCCCTTAGCATGGGTGTCGATCCCGGGGGGGGGGGGGGGGGTGGGGGGGGTATATCCCCCCCCCCAATATTTCAGGTGGGGGGATGGCCTGTACAATCATCCCCCCCAATAATTCACCATCAAAAAAAAAAATCAAGAGAAAAATTAATGATGAGAGCCCGATGAGAGTAGTTAATGGTTATTAATCGCAAGATGACCATCAATATACACATTTTGCTATCTCATTTTCATAATACATACATATATACGAAGTAAATGAGACAATCGTATATGAGACAAGAATAAATTGAATTCTCGCTCATACGGCTTCATCAGGGATTGATGAATTTATTCAATTTGTTCAATCAACAGCATCATAGAAATGCAGTGCGCCAAATGCAAAGACGCAGCGTTAAAAAGCAACGAGCTAAATGTTAAGCGCGAAGCGCAAAAGTAGCAATCTGCAATGCACATCAGACAATCTTGGACAGTGTAAACCAAGATGAATTCTGTGACGAATTCGTGATGAGATCAGAGACAAGGAGAAAGCTTCCGCGCTTTGCGCGGGAGCGGGGAAACTGAATTCAGACAAGGATTTAGAGTCGAGAACGGTTCAACGAATCGTCTTCTTTCTCTAATAATTTAAAGAAACGTGAAAGCTTCCGCGCTTCGCGCAGGAGGGGGGGGGGAAACTGAATTCAGACAAGGATTAAGAGTCGAGAATGGTACAACGAATCGTTTTCTTTCTTTAATAATCTAATGAAACGTCAAAGCTTCCGCGCTTCGCGCGGGGGGAAGGGGAACTTCATTCAAACAAGGATTAAGAGTCGAGAACGGTCTAACGAATCGTCTTCTTTCTCTAATAATTTAATGAAACGTCAAAGCCCATATCTCTCCTGTCTTCCATCTCTGAAGTGTTAGAAAAACTCATCTATGGTCGCACAGTAGCTTTTTTTAGTGAGTAATAATATATTCTCCGACTCACAGTTTGGCTTCAGACAAAAACATTTGACTGTTCATGCTATTTTACATTTCATTAATCATGTTGCTTCTGCAATTGATGATCACTCTCATACCCTTAGGATGTTTCTGGACCTCTCCAAGGCCTTGTACAATTTCTTTTTAGGCTGTTTTATGTTCGATTATTATTCTAACGAACTTCCTCATGCCATCACGTCGAAATTCCAAAAGAATCAACAACTTTATAATTATCCAACCCGGCAGTCTTTCTTTTTTCACTTACACAAACTGAGAACCTTACTATAAAAAAAAACATTTTTTGATTTATACTGGTCCGGTGTACTGGAACTCCTTGGACATTTCGCTCAAACAGCTGCCCAGTTTAATTACTTTTAAATATCACTTGAAACATAAACTTCTACTTCAGTATGATAGATAGATAGATAGATAGATAAATGGTTTATTCAAATCAAATCAAACATGTAAACAATAAATGTACATTAATTCCATGCTTCGTAGCTAAAAACTAAATTGCGCAATGGATTACAAAATTAATTATTACAAGGTAAAATTGCACTTACTAATAATAAACTACTATAAATAATAATGCAACTCTTGGCACCGGCGTCGAACCGCTGCGCCACCCCAGTCACCAGTGGGGCACGAAACAGTAAGATCATACCCCCTGATGAATAGCACGACGCAACGGATCAACACCCATGCATACAATATACAGCACAATTCACAGTGAAATAATGAATACAAAAGGACAGGTATGGCGGAGGAGAGAAAGAAAGGGGGAGGGAGTATAAGAAAATGATAACTTTTACATGATTAAAACATTACATACTTAACAGAAAATACATGCGTAATACTGTACATGGCAATTAACTGGTTTAGAACTTTTCAACTCTGAAAATAGTAGTGTTGCATGTGGAAAATTACAAAAATATAAATCTATGTTTAGCATTAATCGTTCAATTTTCTATGAAATCACATTTTTTGTGAATGAATAAATACTATAGGTCATGCTTTAAATATGGTACATGTACTATAATGCTCGAGTGATTTATCCAGTTAATTAGTAAAGAGTAAAAAAAACATGATCCAGTTTAGCTAGGGTGAATTAAATCTATTTAAAAAGGCTGATAATGTCATCATGTCATCATGATGGAGACCATCGGTATTATCAACACTTGTTGGTTGGCTGCACCACACACCCGTTTGTGTTCTTCTTTTGTTTTGTTTTTTGTTTTATATATTAAGTAACAAACGTATTATGTAAAGGGAACCTTAATTACAATCATAATGCTTCCAAGGTTTCCTCCTCATTACTGCAGATTATTGTTAGCATCATTTGTATTTAATGAGTTGCCATTAAATCGTTTTTTACTGTTGTATCTATCGAATATATGTTTATATTTTGTTACCTTGTATATGCCTTACTTTGTAAATTCGTTTCATATGCAGTTAATGTGGAAATAAAACCTAAATAAAATTTGAAAAATAATATCCATCTACACATCTTTCTTTCTCAATCTTCTAGCTGCCGTATTATTCTTTAACATCATTTCTGTTGTCTACATTTCAAGTTCTTCTTTCTTCCTCTATTCTCTCTCCGTCCTCCCTTTTCTATCAGAATCTTAATCTGTCATCACCTATATAAATCTTGTCACAAGATGTCGCCCTTCATCTATTTACATCTCAGTGATTATGCACGTCCTACACCAGTGTACTAAATTTCCTACATCGACGGAGTAAAAGTTGTCCTGGTTTTTATTCCACATTCTTACCAAATAAACAGCTTTTTCTCTCAAATGGAATGCAATTCCACAGCACTCTCAAAATAAATTCTGTCCTATTCTAAATTCCAGACGTCTCGGCAAGAAACCTCCCACCATACAACATGTCACATAATGAGGTGTTATGTCATATTACACTTTACATAAGGAACGTGAGTATATCTAGAGAATCTGAGAGTTCTGACAAACACCCTGATATATGAAATAACAGAATAAGCCTACAGAAAAATAGTGGATGTCTATTCCATCTGATATGTAGAAAATGATGAAGCTTGTGTTTTAATGATGATAAACCTAAAACCTTACACTTTAAAAGGAGAAACGAAACAATTTAGGTCAAAGAAAATAATCGCTCTCTGTCTCCCTTCTTTCCCTCTTCCTCCCCCTCTCTCTCTCTCTCTCTCTCTCTCTCTCTCTCTCTCCCTATCTCTGTCAATCCCCTCCAATCTCTCTCTTTCCTCCTCTTCCATCCTTTCTACAAGGCCACCTTAATGTTGTCTACCTTTAAAGGTAATACAACGTTTTGGTATGGGGTCATGAATTTGGTTCAAATTAACATATTGGAAGCATATACGAACTTACAATATTCAGTGATCGTTGTCGCGGTCGAAATTGACTCTAAAGTTATGAAATTGTAAATAATGAACATTTTATGATGAATAACTCCCTCTCAAGGTCAAGATATTAATTAAGCTATGAAACAATATGTATTGACTAAAATCGACCGATTAGCTATTCTCGTTCGGAAATTATATACCACAACTACATACTCTGGGATTTTCATGGTCGCAGCTACCATTATACGGCCGTAGGGGCTATTTGAAATTTAGCAAAATTTACCGGGAGCACCGGTAAATCTTTATATTCAATTTTTCTCGAAAGCAGAAGTGTTTTAGGGGCTAACATTTCTGGTGTTTTTAATACATCCACAGAGGCATCCAAATATATCAAAATTGTAAAGAATCACTATCCACCCATTTTTCAAAATTTCCCAAAACTTTGTAATACCTTTAATACTTTTATTTTACCACAATTACATTCTTCTCTTCTGCTCTTCTGCTCTTAACACCTTGCTCTTTACCTCATCTACCCTTTTAATCCTAATCTTAATCCTTTTTTCTCATCTACCCTTTTTATATCCTGTCACCTATCTCTGCCATATTTATATCTTTACTTGTGCAATATGTTCTCTTCTATTCTCTTCTTATTGTTCTGTATTACTTCGGTCGTCGTTGGCTGGTTTTACCTGACTGCTAAGAAATCATGTGTATGCGTATGAGTTAGCAACCAGGGGACCGACGGCTGTAAGACCTCTCCGAGAGACTTGGTAATGAGGATTAATGCCTACCATAGGACACTAGCACGTCGACTTGGTTTCGAATCCGGGACCTGCCAGTTACGAGACCGCTGATCTAACACTGAGCCATCGCGCCTCATGTTCTTGTTTTGACTCTCATCTTTAGCTTCATGTTCCAATCCCAACAACCAACGGAAAGCTTTGACCGGCGAGCTGGTAATAGCTTGAAAAGAAAAGTATTTCTGAAACAGATGGACGTGTTAGTATACAAGACGAACTATAAGTACAGTTACACTGTGTCATCGTATTTATTTGTCCGAGGCAATCGATCAAGCATTCAGTCAAGATATACAAATATTCTTTTCGGGTAGCGCACCTCTTTGCAGACCTATAAATGGAGAATAGGTAAAACGTTAGGGTTCTATAGAAATGAAGCATAACTTGATCTCATTTACCCAGTGTAGCCACATCAATATCCATAATGCTCTTTCCTGTATGAGGACCGTTCAATTATTATTATTACACGAGCATTGCCAGGTTAACCATTTTACTACATCTCTATCGAGAGGGGGTAATGTTGGAAATCCACCTGTCCAAGGACGCATCAAGCAAGGATCGAACCCGGGACCTCTCGTACGAGAGTGAGAGTCAAACAAAAAATGAATAAGTGCCCTCGGAATATATGGAAACCATCAATGGTTGAATCGTGAATTTGTTAATTGACGGGTTGTCCAATATTCCGTTTAGATTAAGGTTAGACACATCCTTAACATAAAGGTGGAAAATAGAGGTAAGATTTCAGAGTTCAAAGTTTTCTTGATATTCATACCCTTCCTTGAATTTCGACACTCCAACTACCTCGAAAAAGTTCGAATTCTTTAACTTGACTGCTAGATTTTGATAAATGGACGATGACTGACTTACGACCACCAGTACGTGACATTGTCGTAGAGAACAGCGCTAAATTTCAGACCATATAAGGTCAGAAACAATAACATCAAACCAAAATTAAAACAGGGTTTATTGACATGGCGAGGAGGGTACATGCATTTATCAAGTTTTATCTTCTGAGGGTTTTTATTCTTCTTAAACGAGACAGTTTTGAGGGCAGGCAGGAAGCCGAAGTGTTGCCAATATTTTATGGGTCGAAATAAAACTGTCTGATTAGATGTTAGGCAAAACAAGCAAGGATCAACCACTAAAACATACCATAAAACAAGCTAAATTTGAAACGAAACTACATAATAAAAAAAAATACACGTAAAACAACCTAACAGCAAACAATTATTGTAAAATAAAGAATTTACAGGCTTACATAATACAATGTTATCAACTAACACTCGAGGCCCACCACTATCATCGCGTTTTGACATGTTGCACGGTTTAATATTGGAATAGAGCATCTCGGAATTAAAGAAATCGATCATATAATTTCTAGAAATCACACTCTTTTATTCAATAATTTTGCCAAGAGTAGGTGAGTCAGTAATCTGTTTTTCTTTCCTTTTCACTTTGCTTTTTTCCCAAATCGTATCGTACGATGATATCATGAGCAAACGACGCCCTCCCTGTATTGCCTCCAACTCTCTTTTCTACACCCCACTATCTCTTGCTCTCTTCCCCTTTTTCTTTTTCTTTATTCATCACTTTCTCCACATCCTCTACCTATTGCATATTTATTTCCTTCTTATTTAACTATTTATTTATTTCTTCTTCTGGTCGTCTTCACACACTCTTCATGCTCTAATACTTCCCTTTTAGTGTCAAGAATAAACTATTTTTGATTATTCTCTCTTATTTGTAGACTATAATGCCGTTTATAGTCACTATAGAGTACTTCGCTGAAGTTAATTTACCACTCAGTGCACTATTACCCAGATTAAAAATATGGTTCATACAATTACAATTTCCTGAACAATTTTCAGTTACGTCAATTGTGATATATATTAATATGATGATTATGATGACTATAGAGTACTTCGCTGAAGTAAATATTACACCAGATTAAAAAAAATGTTCATACCATTTAAAACTTCCTTTATACTTTTCAGTTACGTCAATAATTGTAATATACATTATGACGATTATATGATGAGCTATGTCTTTAACCGACCTATCACATAACTCGAAACATTCACTAAAAGAGTGCACCGTAGATACTCCATCTGAGAACGCATTTAACCGGACGGGCTAAGATTTGAACCCACATCCTTGCGATTGCAATGAATTATGAACCAGTAGACCGTTGGTGCTTCCAGTATTATGTCAAGGTTTGATGGAACCAAACTGTGTACTTCATGGAATTTCGTTCGATTTATTTTCTCATAATATTGACCGCGGCGAGAACGAAAAGGAGTAGTGACGTCAGCATTCAATGTGATGACGTCATAGTGATTGATACTGTCTGGTGTGTAGCAGCATGTGAAGTGATAATTAGTGATAGTGACAACCCCATTAGTCTACAGCCGTCTTCTCAATAGTTATCGTCATAGTACCCGTATGATTTTCTTAACTTTTTGGCTCATTAAACCAGGGTTGAGTTATAGGATATACTGGATGTCAGATAACGATGCCTAATTGCAAAGATTATTTTTGGATGCGATCATGAAAAGTGAAGAAAATTAGTGTGTTCGTCTTGAGGTTGATCAACTGGAGTATTTGAAGAATGGATGATGTGAGAGTGTTGATATACATGAATGCATATGAGATGAGGTCATTACGTATAGGTCCACCATAACCCAGTCAAGACTCAGCCAACTTTAATAGCAAATAGTTTAGTTAATTTGAAAGAAGAAATGTGTCGATTATATCAAGAAGTTTTAAAAGATGGAGTCCTATCTAGCTCATTCCCTTGGTACCATCTTCGATGCCGCCAGGAGAAAATATGTCAGGCATGTGCCTAACTGGACCTTCCTTGCAGATACGTAGACAAAAGATTCCTGCCTAGCTGCAAACTATCGGGCCACTTTAAAAGGGAAATATGCTTTTGTAATGCTAATAACTTTTCGCTACCACTCGTCTGATAATACGAGCACTAGGCCTACACAGTGCTTATCTTTTACAGGAGGCAAACAAAAGAAATTGGAGCAAAATTTCCTGAAATATTAATCAAAATTACTCGACTGGGCATGTGTGGGCACTAATCTGACATATAACATCACAAAGAGCTGTATACGGACAAATTCACTTTTTATTTTCGTGAGCCGCAAGTAATCGGAAAAGTGTCAAATTGTAGGTTTTAGGACTGTACATTTTTACTATTTTTCACAAATTAAAGCTGCTATCATACAATGTAAGAAAATTTCTTGACACAATTAGGCTTTAGTATTCATATTTTATCATCTGTTAGATTTTCCCCTTGTTAGTTCAAATAAAAAGTGAAATATTAAGGATATTTCTTTATGACAATAATCACTACTGAAGCTTTCCAATGATATTGGCGGCATCGAAGATAACATCAAAGGTAACAGCACACCAGTAGATTCTATTGTGCAGCCATAGAAAACGGCAGCTGCTTGGAATAATTTGTTGCCAGTTGGGTCTCCATCTCTAAAAACTCCTTGATTATATCAAGAAGTTTTAAGAGATGGAGTCTTATCTAGCTCATTCCCTTGGTACCATCTTCGATGCCGCCAGGAGAAAATATGTCAGGCATGTGCCTAACTGGACCTTCCTTGCAGATACGTAGACAAAAGATTCCTGCCTAGCTGCAAACTATCGGGCCACTTTAAAAGGGAAATATGCTTTTGTAATGCTAATAACTTTTCGCTACCACTCGTCTGATAATACGAGCACTAGGCCTACACAGTGCTTATCTTTTACAAGAGGCAAGCGAAAGAAATTGGAGCAAAATTTCCTGAAATATTAATCAAAATTACTCGACTGGGCATGTGTGGGCACTAATCTGACATATAACATCACAAAGAGCTGTATACGGACAAATTCACTTTTTATTTTCGTGAGCCGCAAGTAATCGGAAAAGTGTCAAATTGTAGGTTTTAGGACTGTACATTTTTACTATTTTTCACAAATTAAAGCTGCTATCATACAATGTAAGAAAATTTCTTGACACAATTAGGCTTTAGTATTCATATTTTATCATCTGTTAGATTTTCCCCTTGTTAGTTCAAATAAAAAGTGAAATATTAAGGATATTTCTTTATGACAATAATCACTACTGAAGCTTTCCAATGATATTGGCGGCATCGAAGATAACATCAAAGGTAACAGCACACCAGTAGATTCTATTGTGCAGCCATAGAAAACGGCAGCTGCTTGGAATAATTTGTTGCCAGTTGGGTCTCCATCTCTAAAAACTCCTTGATTATATCAAGAAGTTTTAAGAGATGGAGTCTTATCTAGCTCATTCCCTTGGTACCATCTTCGATGCCGCCAGGAGAAAATATGTCAGGCATGTGCCTAACTGGACCTTCCTTGCAGATACGTAGACAAAAGATTCCTGCCTAGCTGCAAACTATCGGGCCACTTTAAAAGGGAAATATGCTTTTGTAATGCTAATAACTTTTCGCTACCACTCGTCTGATAATACGAGCACTAGGCCTACACAGTGCTTATCTTTTACAGGAGGCAAACAAAAGAAATTGGAGCAAAATTTCCTGAAATATTAATCAAAATTACTCGACTGGGCATGTGTGGGCACTAATCTGACATATAACATCACAAAGAGCTGTATACGGACAAATTCACTTTTTATTTTCGTGAGCCGCAAGTAATCGGAAAAGTGTCAAATTGTAGGTTTTAGGACTGTACATTTTTACTATTTTTCACAAATTAAAGCTGCTATCATACAATGTAAGAAAATTTCTTGACACAATTAGGCTTTAGTATTCATATTTTATCATCTGTTAGATTTTCCCCTTGTTAGTTCAAATAAAAAGTGAAATATTAAGGATATTTCTTTATGACAATAATCACTACTGAAGCTTTCCAATGATATTGGCGGCATCGAAGATAACATCAAAGGTAACAGCACACCAGTAGATTCTATTGTGCAGCCATAGAAAACGGCAGCTGCTTGGAATAATTTGTTGCCAGTTGGGTCTCCATCTCTAAAAACTCCTTGATTATATCAAGAAGTTTTAAGAGATGGAGTCTTATCTAGCTCATTCCCTTGGTACCATCTTCGATGCCGCCAGGAGAAAATATGTCAGGCATGTGCCTAACTGGACCTTCCTTGCAGATACGTAGACAAAAGATTCCTGCCTAGCTGCAAACTATCGGGCCACTTTAAAAGGGAAATATGCTTTTGTAATGCTAATAACTTTTCGCTACCACTCGTCTGATAATACGAGCACTAGGCCTACACAGTGCTTATCTTTTACAAGAGGCAAGCGAAAGAAATTGGAGCAAAATTTCCTGAAATATTAATCAAAATTACTCGACTGGGCATGTGTGGGCACTAATCTGACATATAACATCACAAAGAGCTGTATACGGACAAATTCACTTTTTATTTTCGTGAGCCGCAAGTAATCGGAAAAGTGTCAAATTGTAGGTTTTAGGACTGTACATTTTTACTATTTTTCACAAATTAAAGCTGCTATCATACAATGTAAGAAAATTTCTTGACACAATTAGGCTTTAGTATTCATATTTTATCATCTGTTAGATTTTCCCCTTGTTAGTTCAAATAAAAAGTGAAATATTAAGGATATTTCTTTATGACAATAATCACTACTGAAGCTTTCCAATGATATTGGCGGCATCGAAGATAACATCAAAGGTAACAGCACACCAGTAGATTCTATTGTGCAGCCATAGAAAACGGCAGCTGCTTGGAATAATTTGTTGCCAGTTGGGTCTCCATCTCTAAAAACTCCTTGATTATATCAAGAAGTTTTAAGAGATGGAGTCTTATCTAGCTCATTCCCTTGGTACCATCTTCGATGCCGCCAGGAGAAAATATGTCAGGCATGTGCCTAACTGGACCTTCCTTGCAGATACGTAGACAAAAGATTCCTGCCTAGCTGCAAACTATCGGGCCACTTTAAAAGGGAAATATGCTTTTGTAATGCTAATAACTTTTCGCTACCACTCGTCTGATAATACGAGCACTAGGCCTACACAGTGCTTATCTTTTACAAGAGGCAAGCGAAAGAAATTGGAGCAAAATTTCCTGAAATATTAATCAAAATTACTCGACTGGGCATGTGTGGGCACTAATCTGACATATAACATCACAAAGAGCTGTATACGGACAAATTCACTTTTTATTTTCGTGAGCCGCAAGTAATCGGAAAAGTGTCAAATTGTAGGTTTTAGGACTGTACATTTTTACTATTTTTCACAAATTAAAGCTGCTATCATACAATGTAAGAAAATTTCTTGACACAATTAGGCTTTAGTATTCATATTTTATCATCTGTTAGATTTTCCCCTTGTTAGTTCAAATAAAAAGTGAAATATTAAGGATATTTCTTTATGACAATAATCACTACTGAAGCTTTCCAATGATATTGGCCGCATCGAAGATAACATCAAAGGTAACAGCACACCAGTAGATTCTATTATGCAACCATAGAAAACGGCAGCTGCTTGGAATAATTTGTTGCCAGTTGGGTCTCCGTCTCTTAAAACTCCTTGATTATATTAATGCAACTAAAAATATATACATTTATTACAGATCGAGAACCATAGAGATCAATCGTCATTTCTGATATGTAAAATGCCATGTGTTCTCAATGTTTTTCTACAGGAGACGTCACCCCAAGAAATAACTTTACTTATTCTAAGAGATTTATTATATTCTTGCCCATTAATTTAAAAGATTCCCCTCCAAAGTGTATGAGAGAGGCATACAGCAAGAACACTGTACAGTTTCTCTGCACGACATGGGCATCGCCTTTTTCTTGATAACGTGACGTACAATTTGAAGTCGTTTATCAAATAAATGTATTCGAACTTATGAATGCTTTCTTCCCAGGTGTGTGTGGTGATGAAGCATTTCATTCTCCTGCTATATCCTTTGTACCACAATTGCCAGAACGCAAATTGCATAAATCAGTTGGTGCTCTTCTGGGGTAAAGGTTTCTCATAAATGAAATAGATTTTGTCAACTGCTTAGTATTTTTAAATGAACTATTTACAATTGTTCCCCTGTATTTTCACCAAATATAATTTCAATCTTCTCACCTAGGATTTTCCTTATTGAAAAGTAAAGGTTTTGTTATTGATTTAAAAAGTCTTTCCAGCTAAAGCTTGGTGCATGATACCAGAGGCGGCGGAGCGACTTCCAAAATGGGTGGGGGGGGGGGGGGGCACCAACAAAAAAGGGCACTTTCTGGAGAGAAAAAAGGGCACCTTCAAAGGATAATTTCAGAGGGAAAATATACAATTTGTTAGACATTGGTACATACCCCTATATTGTGATTGCATTATCGGGGATGATTTCAATATTTGTTTCTCTTTATACATCAAATAAGATATTGCATACGTATCATACTTTGCAGTTAGGGGTGATGGTCTAAAAATTCATTTGCGAGCGAGGAAAATTTTTCAAGATTTGTGAGGTCGCAGTGCGAAAAATTACATATTATAAAGAGGAAAAACCCAATCCTGAGGTTATAAGCACATTCTCATAACGGAAGACTGAAAAGATCTTTCATAAGCTACATAATTATAACATCTATAACTAAGAGCGAGCGAGCTTTGGGGGAAATTGCTTTTAGTCGCTTGAAATTAGGGGCACGTTTAATGATGAGAGGAAAAGGGGACACTTATCGAAAGGGTTAAGACACTTATTAGAAAAGAAAAGGAGCACGTGTCAAAGTACAAAGGCTAATTATCAGAGGTGAAAATGGGGCACTTCTTACACCTAAAAAAACAGGCATGCATCAGGAATGAAAAGGAGATGGGCATTTGTCGACAGAAAAGGTGTACCCATCAGAGTTTTGATAGGGGGCATTTATAAGAAGTGAAAAGGGGCATTTATGAAAAAGGGATGGGTTCTTTATTAGAAAGGAAATTGGGCACATAATTGTTAAAAGGGTAATGAGAAGGGGAAGTGGCTCTTATTAAAAAGAAAAAGAGGCACATGTTAAAATAAACAGGGCACTTATCAAAGACGAAAAGTGGTAATTATGATAAGGGGAAGGGGCACTTATAAGGAAAAAGAGCATTTATTACGAAGGAAAAGGGAGACGTGTCAAAATAAAAGGGGCATTTATAAGAGATGAAAAGAGCACTTATCAGGAGGGGAAGGGGTAAAACGAGTATCTCTCTGAATTGAATAGGGTCATTTACAAGAGATAAAAAGGGGCATTTATGAGAAGGGAAAGGGGCTCTTTTTAAATGAGGGCACTTATCATAGGAAAAAGGGGCACTTATTTAAAAGGAAAGGGGGCACATGTGAAAATATAAGGTAAGCTTATCCAAGTTAAAAAAGGGTAGTTATTAAAAGGGGAATGGGCACTTCTAAGAATTAATAGGGGCACTTGTCAAAGTAAAAGGGGCACTTTTCCTATGTAAAAAGGGGAACTCGTCAATGTAAAAGGGGCACTTTTCCTATGTAAAAAGGGGCACTTTTAGGGTACTTGCATGATACATGTACAACTTCACCTATAAGTCACATTTTTAAGAAAATGGAATATGGCTACGCCCATGTCATGCTCAAGGCATCACATCATGCAATTAATATCTTCATTTGTATATCTATTATATTGTACATCAAAGGACAGGAATACATCTCAATTTTAAGAATACCTACACTCATGCACGTACGCAGGGGGGGGGGGGGGGGGTGGGGGGGGGGGGGCGGGGGTAACACCCCTTTTTATGTTTTTGTCCTTAAACAAAACACGAAGTATGGAGGGAAATGAGAAGGACAAAATAAGAAAAGAAAGAGAGAGAAAGAAGTTTCTGGAATTCCCGCTGAAGTTTTGAAATATTGATATCACTTGGGTAACTTTTTAACATTTATCTTTGTATTTTCTCTTATTAGTTTTATATAGCTTGACCTCCCGGGCTTGACCTTTCGTGTATTATATTCTTGAATAATTCTCAATACGATGATTCTTCATGAAAATCTCTGATGTTTTTTTCCAAGATGGAAGTCACTTTGAATGGCACATCTTTCTGCTTTTGTACTGGAGGTTTTCTTGCCTTGAACCATAACCCTACAGTCCCATCTAACCTGTTTTCCTGTTGGTCACACCTCTCATCGCAGCGTGTGCGGTAGAAAAGACTCGGCTTCGCTCCTAAAAACGGGCTAAAATAACGGAAATCTTGGACCAAAATCTCAAGGATGAAAGTTCCATGTAGTTTACGATGCACCTGAACAAGACCTAATTCAGCGCGTCTTTCAACACGTCGAGTCGGAGTAGTGTTAGGTTGCGCCCCCGGAGCTCGCGGCTGTCTGTATGCCAGGGTACCGCTACCCCTCAGGTGACTAGACCTATTTAATGCAGTGCAAATGAGTACATTTCAGTAATCGACTGACAGCGTATAAAATAATGAATTATATCATATGAAAAAGAGGAAGTAATCATACAAACAAACGAAAAACAAACGTTTCCCTAATCGGCAGCTTAATGTCGTTGGGCGATCAGGACCAGATATCGGGTGATAAAAATAAGTTATCAAAGCTCGAAGCACAATCGGTAAAATATTTAACCGAAATTGTCAGAACTGTAAGCATAGTGGAGATTGGAGAACATTCCGTAAAAAAGGCGAGAGCCTCTTAAAAAAGTAACAAAAGTATAATATGCCATGACTATGTCAAGCTATATCGGTGCAGTATAGTAGCAGCAGCAGCAGAAGTAGTAGTAGTAGTAGTAGTAGTAGTAGTAGTAGTAGTAGAAGTAGAGATAGTAGGGTAGTAGTGGAAGTAGTAGAGGTAGTGGTAGTGGTAGTGGCAGTGGTGTGGTAGTGGTAGTGGAAGTGGTAGTGATATTTGAGGTAGCAATAGTAGTAGTGGTAGTGGTGTTGGTGGTAGTAGTAGTAGAAGAAGTAGTAAAAGTAGTAGCAGCAACAGCATGAGTATCAGCCCTAATGGCCTATAAAGAATAAGCTCGTCGAGTTTCTCATAATCAAAAGCCTGGAAGCGGTTATTAGAAACTGATCAGAAGGGCTTTGTTCGGTTTCACCTGGAATCTTAGTACATCAACAATTGTAACATTGATATTGAATGATAATAATAAATTACCTTTATTATTGTATTTGTATTTATTAACATTTATTTCCTTCTCAACAGTACAATATGAAACACAATGTATATTATACATGATATATGTAACAATTATTTCAACATAAAGTATACAGTAAATAATTCAGATACGGAAGGAGGCGAAAACCCGGAAAGCATAGCTTGAATTGGGAACGCCCATAATAAATTAACACAGTTACCGAAAGAACATCATAGATATTATTATGAAAATTACATTTTATATAACAGAAAGTTGATAGGAAAGAATAAAAATAGTAAATGGGACAGAGAGAAGAAAAAAACAAAAACGAGGAGAGAATTAAGTATAGGAAGGCATGTTCACTTATAAAGAGAAAGTTAATATAATGGGTAATGGCCCGGTCCCACTGGCCGACGGACACAAAACGTATGCATAAAGGACACAGCGGACGAGCAAAATTTTGAGAGTGGCTCCATCCGTTTTCATCCGCTCCAGAAATGGACAAAATTTGCGAAAACAGAACGGAAAATAACGGACGTGGGTAGTATGTAGCGGGGATGTTAAACGGATGTTCATCGGAAGCCTAGCGGATGAAAGCGGATGGAAGTGGTTGACAGCTTTGAATACTTTATATACGAGATGCATACGCTTACATCCTTTCTATTTCCGTGCTACTAACGATGTATAGACGTCCCATGTACCTTATCTTTCCTCCCTCTTTCCGTTTTCAGCTGCAGCGGATGTGAGTTGCGAGGATGCCCAGAGGATGCAGAGAGGATACAGCGGACGTTTAACGGATGATAACGGACAAAGAACGTTTTTTGCTCGTATTTGTCGCGGATTTACATCGTACACGGCGGAAGTTCATCCGTTCTAAAAGTTTTGTGCAACTCAAAACTTTTTGCGCGGATGAAATCACAGTGGACGGATGCTCGGTGGATAGAGCGTATGAAACACGTATGCAATGAGTACACAACGGATGCATAGCGTTTTCCAACGGATGGCAAGATTTGTTTACGTTTTACGTCCTCTTTGCATCCGTAAGTGCAGTGGGACCGGGCCTTTAGGTAAGGTGGTAAGTCGGAAATAATGGCCTCCATCTGAAGAAACCACAGCGATGAAAATCAAATCTTCAATCAAGTTTCAGTTTCAGTTTCAGTTTATTTTCATATTTCACATGTTGTATAATACATCATTACATTTGGCATGTTACATTTTTGTACTCATTTTTGGATGCATTTATACAAACAAAAAGAATAATACATAAGACTAAGTTGTATAAAGGAAGAAATATGATGGAGCCTAACGAGAAAGCAATGCTTGTAGGTCATAGGCTCCGGAAGTTATAACAATGATATAGTCTTGTGTATATTAAATAACGTAATTGAATTAAATTGAAACTTATGAAGAAAAAAATAAACAATATTCATATACTTAGCAATATTTGTATTACATTTTCACTACCCGTACGCAATGGCAATTATCATAGGAGCATACCAAGATGTCGGCATCATTTGACAGGGAGTGTCGCTGGCTGTGTGCCGGTAAAGTACGATGTTGTAGAAAATTTAAGTGTAGCCGCGCTGGCGAACAGACTGGTTGTCAATGATGTCAGCATCTTGGTATGATGGAACAAACATGAATAGAACATTTTTTTTCGATACACATTATGTAAAGCTAAATATGTTAGCCCGATGACAAGCCGCCATATCCACCTGCCGTAATCACTGAAACTCAACAGCAGGAGCGCGAAGTGCATAACTCGTCGCTGCTAGGTCGGACAGTATTATGCATGCTGGTATTATGTGTTACTTTCAAATTTATTAATTCATTTAATAGAGAAACTGGTAATACGTGTATTATAATCACATTTGCCGCTGGACGTAATTTTGGAGAAACACATTCGGGACTTTTCATTGGTCAAAAGCTGGTCGGAAGATAGCCAAAACTATCAGTGTGCAAGAACAAATAGTTCAAAGTTAACCTAAGTTTCACCGTTTTTAACGATCCATGGCGGTATTTTTATACTTTAAAATACTCAAACAGGCAATAAACACAACTTTTATTAGCATTCAGGTGACCCACACGAAATTTAATAAGAACATTTGAGTTGTGAGTTTTACTTGCGGGGGTGTCAACCGCTACTGCAAACTAATATTCATCCGAGTAGGCGGGGCGAACTCATGAATATTCATTGCAATTGCTCACGTGTGCGAGAAAGTTTTCTCTGTGTGTTATGCGTTGACGATCTCCGCACCTGCGATCGAGGCAAATCACGGTTTCTTTGCTAGTCATGCATGCCAGTTGTTCGGCGTGTTGTAGTGTTACATTTCGCTGTTATTGTTCGTGTGCGTCGTCTGTTGTCTGGAATACACTAATTTACTAAGAGATTTCGCCGAGAGATATTTCATTATGGAACATACAAATTCAAGCATAGATACTGGAGGATGCAAGGAACAATTGAAAATGTCGGATAGTGGAAATAATCTTGATTTTTCAAGTAAAACTTATGAAAGGCGACCAGGTTGGTCCTGTGGAAGCGTCTTCGCCTACCTATGGGGTTTATCACTCACGGTGTTGTGCTTGGCATTAGCTGCAAATCTGGTTCATACAAATCGTCAAGTTTCTGAACTCAAGATGGAATTTTTAGCCTTGAAACTCGGAGCACACAAGACTGAAATCGAGCAAAATGTGAGTATGCATTAATCAAAAAGTAATTTGTTCGTGGTTTATAATTAAATACTAAGAAACTGGTGAGTATAATGCCCACAGTGTTCTCGAGCTCTCTGTTCGAACGCAGGGGTGCCGACATTTCCGCCCGTACCACCGGGGCTGTAATCTGCGGTTACCCGCTGGCAATGTCTGCAGTGATATGGTTTCGCCTGTCAAAACTCTGAATGTTAACATTGGAAAAACTGTGCATAAGGTGAATTGATATGAGTTAGTTTTAAAGGGGGAGAGTAGACAAGAGTTTAAGCTTGTTCAAATACACCTTGGAGAGTAAACAACTTCCTTAGAGAAATAGGAATGATTTACCACGTCTGAGTTCTGTCTGCAGGACCAGGGCGCCATACAATCCGGTTTGGATGTGGTGTTATTGTTATTTCATGTGTATGGAACAAGATCGCAACTACTTTTGATAAAAAACCCACCCTAAGGCAATTTCAGTGCCTTGTGCGTCACCTCTTGAAATTTTGCGAACATTACAATTATGCAATCCGAACATATTTTCGATGGGTCATACAATAGGGTATTGAAATTGAGTTGATAATTTGAAAATACTTCTTCTTCTTCTTCTTTGGTATGCTCTGCTTCCTTCAACCTTGTAGATTCTTGCATAACTGTGGTATAGTGTGTGTAATAAGGGTAGGGTGCATGTAATTCACAAGGTGCAAGTAAAAATGTGGATCTAGGGACTGCAGCTTCTCGTCAATTGGAGACTAAAGGCTTCGACAGATGGGGCGGTCACAATATTGGCTTCTCCTGTTCTGTTTATAATTAAATGTAATGATACCCCTTTTTCTTTCAGGTGAGGACGATAAATTCATCAGAAGTCCACGAAAGCATCAAGAGAAGAGAAACAAGAGCCGCCTGCAACTGCCCACCAGGTATGTACTCTATTACAACTTTATAGTTATTTTACCCAATTTGTTGCCATGTCGAGCATGCCTCTGGCAAGCTTTCAGGTTGTCAAGAACAACCTTTGTTTAAAAATTATGCGTTAAGTGTGAATATGTTATTAGACCACTCCATTGCAACATTGTAGTTCTTTTCCCCAATTTTTGTTACTTATTGTATGCTTGACCGATAACATTTTGAATAGACCATTTTTGTAATATAATCAAATTTAATGCATAATTTTTTAAATAAATGTTAAAAAGTATTTCATTCACCTGTTATGAATAATTGTTTGTCGATAGTCAGAATGTAAATTGCATATTAATTGTTGTCAGGTAGGAAAAACAGTATGGTTTGTCCTACCTGACAATCGGTTTTAAGACGAATGAAATGATTTGTAAGTAAGCACTTAACAAAGATTTATATATTAAATTTCATCACCTGATTTCATTACAAAAGTGGTCTATTGGGGATGATGGTGTGATGTTCTCTTCTAAAGATAGCTTGCTACTCTTACAGAAAGTAACACGATACAAAATGATCGCAACTGGTTTTGACAAATCAACCCAAGGCCATGTCAATGGCCTCGTGCGTCACCTTTTGAAATGAGCAAAGATGACAATGACGTATTAACTATGTAATCAGAACATGATTTCTATGAGACGTACAATAACGTATTGAAATTGCCCTTGAGTTAATGTTCAAAAGTAGATATATCATGTAATACAGTGTTACATTATCTGTCTCATGTAAGTAATTTGGTAAGGAATGATTCTTTGATTGATGTGGATATCATACTTTACAAAAAGTTGGTGTAATGTTTGAAGAAAAACATGAACAGAGAATAACATTCAGCTCTTGATGAAGTTGATGATGAAGTATGATACTGGGAAAAATCTAAGTTTTTAGACTACTCTAATCTCTTTTGTTGGTTCATGATACATGAGTATACATGGATGTCCATGGATATTAATTAAAAAAAAAGAATTGGAAATCAGTTTGAGAAAATGTAAATGGATAAAAATTAAATGATGTGTTGTAATCTCCGTCAGATACATTTATATTTTCAAAAGCATTTTCACTATCTGACACACCTGGAAAATTCAAAAAGATTTTTGTAAACATGACTAGCCTTGAGATTGAACACAATCTAATCTGTCTGTTGAAGGGCAGCAGTTGGAGATGGGTATGTCTATTACAGCTAAACATGTGTTCATCTAATCTACAGACATCAATTAGTTTCTACTTCTCATTTCTAGCTGTCCATGTCTCCTCCGTAACTGGACACGTTTGTGTTTTCATTAGTGTTACTTTGTGATGTAGAGGGAGCTAAATGGTTTGACATGGCCTAATTTGCAAGTATCTTTATCTTTGAAAAAAAGATGATATGATTGGATTAGAAAAGTGGGTCTCCCTTGCATTATAATAGTAAGTCAAATTGATCTACTTTAAGAGAAACAGACCATGATTTCCATTTTTCATAGATCAGTTCTTCTTACAGAAATAGCCATATTTTATTGGGATTTTAATCATTGCTCTTAGTCAAACACTTTGATTCTGCTGCCCATGGTTTGAAGAAGGCTTTAAAGAAAATGTTATGGAAATAATGGAAATTTTATTTTACAGACTAAAAACAAGAAAACCTGTACTTTCATTTTCATGTATTCACTTTTTTGGACCTTTTGCCTCGTAGCAGACCCCAACCAAGTATGAACCTGCCCCCTTGTCACGCCTCTACTAATCACTGTCCCCCATCTCATCAAGTCCAAAATGTGGAATTGCAAAAATGGCGGCCGCATTATTAGGGCCTAATCATTTTGGGTAGACCGTCGAGCCTCTATAGCGGTGCTGCCCGACGTCGGTTTACTTGGCGTTCTATCAGCCTGGCTGGGGTGCTAGTAACTACCTAATTAGAATTAGATTGCATACAATGTGGCTAGCCAATCTAGGTGTGCGTCGGGAGGGGATCTGTATTAAAGGAAAAGTGGAGATCTTTATAGGTATGCTACTATGCTTACCCACTTTGAACAAGTTTTTCATCGACTTCAAGATATTATAATTTCTCAGAAGAATATGAAAAAGAGCACATCTGATTTTTTTCTTTTCTTCAGAACTGTGTTGATTCCTTCCAAAATTATAAGGCCTATGTAAAAGAAAAATGTGATCTGCATTTCAGAATTGTGAGCCTAACTTCTTTCAATTGCAATGGTGACATGTCAGAGTGAAAAGTTTGATTGTTAAGTCATTCGTTGCCAATCTGTGGGATGTACCATAGATGTGCCAACCAATAATGGTACCTTAAAGGATTGTTTGTATTCAATCAAGGTACTTGTTTACATGTTTAGAGGTGTTTGTTCATATGTACATCTGTTAAAAGCTGATGGTAGGTTAGGGGATCGATAAGGAGGATTGGTGAGGGGGAGGGGAGGGGGAGGGGATTCGAGGTGGGGAAGGGGTGGTATTCACTTGACCTTCCTTAGTTCCTAAACCATCTGGATTGTTTCTTAATACTGTAAGGACCCACACAAAACAAAAGTGGTCTTACAGGTTTGATTACTTGAGCTGCACTATCAGATTTTATTACAGGCACAAAATGGCTGCCAAGATGGCTGACATGCAGTCCATCAAACAATAATACCCAATCACAAGATTGGACAATAAGTAGGAAACCAATAGAAAAGCTTGTTAAAGATAGAGTGCCATGTGCCATGTGTGCTGGGTTGAATAGCTAAGAGATAAGGAAGAGTGTGTGTGTGTGTGGTGCTATATCAGGTAATGTGCATTAGGATGAATGAATAGGGACAGAACAATAGAAGCCAAGAGCTAGCAGACATGAGAGAATGAATGTAGGTCAGAAGTGCATTAAAGCATAACGGAGTGGAAAGCTAAATGTACAGTGTAAAATAAACAAGTATCAGCGAAATTAAAACCTTACATAATATTCCATCTTCACAGAAAAATGTCCTCATTTTAAAAGATACATCGTATTAACATGCATTTGTTTTTGAAGAAAATGAGTCACATAAAATTAGCTTGAAATACCTGATCAAATAAAATCATGTAGTTCTCCTTCTGTACAATTCCCTTTTTTTTTTTAAAGAAACAGCATCTATTCATATTAGGGAAAATTAAACTGTTTAAAATGAAAGGTCACATACATGTATAGAGCAAATTGGTATGCTTTCATCAATGAACATCTTTCAAACAATTTCCTAACTTCGATGGGTTTTATCCTTTCTCACCCTGAAAATCCTAGTTTGATGATATGTAGACATAAACACTAAATAATTTCCTTTCTCTTTTTATCTTAAAATTCAGCACAATTGCAAAATGTGCAACCAAAATTTGACATTTGAGTCTTTTTTTTGTAAAATAAAAAATAGGAGCATAAATGAGTTCACCCAATTGATGTGTAACTAACAAATTCGATGGAAAAAACACATGACAAAATGTTTGAAAGCTTGTCATCTTCTTTTTCCTGTCTAAACATTAAAAAACTGACAATTTAATCCTATCTTTACTGACAAGTCCTACGAAAATATCATAAATTTTCCAAAACGTTCCCAAATCAACAAGTCCCTCAATAACATACTGTCACAAACAATGTAGCAATGCAAGGTATGACAGAGAAAAGATAAAATCAGCATGTCTTCCAATTGTCTATCACTATTGCAAACATTAGCTCTCAAAAGTCTTTACAGTTTGTAATCTCGAAACTTGGCGGGTACTTTAACCTGTCGACCAGATCTCGAACGTGCGGATGAGGACGGCTGAGGTTGGGGTTGGTCAGCAGATGAGGACGGCTGATGTTGGGGTTGGTCAGCGGATGAGGACGGCTGATGTTGGGGTTGGTCAGCGGATGAGGACGGCTGATGTTGGGGTTGGTCAGCGGATGAGGACGGCTGATGTTGGGGTTGGTCAGCGGATGAGGACGGCTGATGTTCGGGTTGGTCAGCGGATGAGGATGGCCAAAGTTGGGATTGGTGAGTCGTCGACCTCAGTTGATATTGGGGTCTGAGTTGAAGTTGGCCAACCGGCGAGGACAGCTGATGTTGGGTTTGAGTAGTTGGCAGGGATGGCCTAGGTTGTTGCTGAAGTGGGGCTGAGTCAATTAGCCTGGATTGGTGGCTAGAATTGGCTGGCTGGTTTGATGCTTGTTGCCGAACAGACAAACTTGACCGTGATGGTTGGTCATGGTCTGACTGTCGGTGATGGAGGATGCGTTCTGTTGAATTGGTTGGCTGGTCTGAGGCTTGTTGCCGAACAGACAAACTAGACCATAGTGGTTGGTCATGGTCTGACTGCTCGTGATGGAGGATGCGATCTTGTGGTCGAGGCGACCACATGATATAGGCTGGTCCATGGCTAGGAGGTTGATTTGACTGCACCTTTCTCCCAGTCTCGTCTTCTGCTGGGGGACCTGGTGGGTACTGTGTCGTTGTCCTCTCAGTCCCATGTATTGACGTAGGCTGTGGGGTTGGTAGGGATGGTGGAGTTGACATCACTTGTGGGGCTCTGGCTCGATGCGGTTTCAAACGATTATGATGGACCCGTCGCTTGAACTTTTCATCATGGACGTGAACTATGTCATAATTCAGTCCATCATCTGATGAGGAAGATACTCTGAAAGGACCTTTCCAGTTTGGTTCAAGTTTGTTCCTGATGTTGGTTGGGTCATGTAACCAAACAAAGTCACCTGTGTCGTACTTGGAAATGCGTTTCTTCACATCGTACTGTCGCTTCTGTTGTTGCTGTTGCTGTTGCTGTCGTGTATTCTGTATGGTGTACTCCCATGCTTTTCTCAATCGCTCAGACAGGTTGGTTGTGTATTCGAGGAGTGTCTTGCCAGATGACGATGGAGGGGGAGTTGAACAGGTGATGTTCGCAGGTGTACGGGCTTCCCTGCCATGCATGATGTAATATGGCGTCAAACCCGTTGAAGCATGAGTACTTGTGTTGTACGCCAATTGAACTTGATTGATGTGAGTGTCCCATTCTCCTCCCTGATGAGAAATGTACTTCGCAAGTTGATCTTTGATGGTGCGATTACATCGTTCTACTATGCCAGCTCCTTGGGGATGATAGGGTGTCGATCTAGACTTTTTGATGCCCAATTTGCTGCATAGTTCTTGCACTAATCTCGACTCGAACTGTCGACCTTGGTCGGTGTGCAAAGTCTCTGGAATACCATGTTCTTTCACATATTCTTCAAACAGATGTTTGGCGATGGTTGGAGCAGTCTGATCTTTCATTGGGAAGATATTGACATATTTGCTGAAATGATCAGTCACAACGAGTATATAGCGAAATCCTCGTCTTGAACTTGGAAGCTCAGCAATGTCGGCAAAGACCATCTCCAAAGGGCGAGTAGTGGTAATGGGACGTAAGGGTGCTTGATGCTTAGGGGTTGGTAACCGGAAGGACTCACAAGCTGTGCATGTGTTGCAGAAATCAGTGATTTCCTTCCTCATGAAGGGCCAATAGCACATTGACTCTGCTCTCTGTATAGTGCGATGAGCGCCGAAATGTCCGGATGATGGGTCACCGTGTAAATCTTGGAGTACCCTTGGAATGAGGGAGTTTGGTACGACAAGTTGGAATGAGAGATTACCAAGCTTGTCTTTCCTCTTCCTGTAGAGTATACCGTCTTGGAGGGTGAATTTGGGATACTGCCACAAGAGACGTCTAACCCGGGGGTTGTGTCTACGGATCTGTCGAATGGTTGGCCGCTCACCATTGTTGACGCATTCGATGACTGTACTGATGTCTTGATCTAGCTGCTGTTCATGTTGAACATCTACATCACTGTCAAGGATGACACCACGGTAAGGATGAAGGACGTTTGGTGCAGACTGCCTCGTTGCATCCTTGGGAGTAGATGCGTTTGTTGATACTCGTGATTTTGATGAACGAGTCTCGACTGCATTACACAGTGGATTGGTCACCATGTGCTTGAGTAGCTGATCCGTCAATCTTGGAGTGACTTGGCTCTCTTGACTCGGGCGTCTAGATAATGCATCTGCATTTCTGTGTGATTGTCCTTTCTTGTGAATAAGGCTGAACGTGTAGGAATTGAGTTCCAATATCCATCGTGTTCTCTTCCCAGTTGCATCGTCTTGAATTGGGAACTTCCTGAGAGCCAAAAGAGGTTTGTGGTCTGTCAGGATAGTGAAGTGTTGGTGTCTCAGATAATGACGAAAATGGCGAACAGCTGTAACAATTGCTCAGAGCTCTCGATCATAGGTAGACCATTTCTTCTGCGTAGCGCTGAGAGTTTGGCTGAAGTAGGAGATTACACGTTCTTTACCATCTTGAGTCTGTGAGAGGACAGCACCAACTGCATGAAGGGATGCATCCGAAGATAGGATGAACTCCTTTTCAAAGTCTGGATAGGCGAGGAGAGGTGGATTGGTCAGAGCTTCTTTCAGATGTTGAAAAGCCATTTCACACTCTGCTGTCCATACAAACTGTTGACCTTTCTGTGTAAGGGTCGACAAGGGAGTTGCAATCTTAGAGAAACTCGGCACAAAACGTCGGTAGAAAGATGCCAGGCCAAGGAAGGATCGGACATCAGTCGGTGTCCTCGGCTGAGGCCAGGACTTGACTTTCTCAACGTTGTTTGGGTCAGGTTTCACTCCTTCGGTGTTGATTATGTGGCCAAGATACGTAACTTCTTTCTTGAAAAAACCACACTTTGAGGGTTTGAGTTTGAGTCCAGCGTCTCTGAATCGTTGCAATACTTCTTGGAGGTTCTTGCAATGATCATCAAAGTCCTTGCCCATGACTATGCAGTCATCAAGGTATACAAGGCATGTAGACCAGTGGAGGCCATGTAGAACGGCTTCCATGAGGCGCTGAAATGTCATGGGAGCGTTGACCAGTCCGAATGGCATGACAGTGAACTGGTAAAGCCCTGTGCCTGTGGTAAAAGCAGTCTTCTCTGTATCTTGGGGATCGAGCTTGACCTGCCAATATCCACTTGATAAGTCCATGACGCTGAAATATGCTGATGAAGAAAGGGAGTCAATTGAATTATCTTGACGTGGAATAGGGTGAGAATCTCGAACAGTTACTGCATTGAGTTTTCTGTAATCCACGCAAAATCGGTATGTGTTGTCCTTCTTCTTCACCATGACGATTGGGCTCGCCCATGGGCTGAAGCTCTCTTCAATGATGCCTCTTTGCAGGAGTTCGTCCACTTGCTCCTGAATTTCCACTCTCATTGCTGGTGAAGTTCGGTAAGCCCTCTGTCGTATTGGAGTAGCTGTGGTGGTGTCAATGTGGTGATGAATAATGTCAGTCTGACCAATATCTTGAGACGTCGTGCTGAAAATATCACTGTAGGTTTGAAGAAGATGTTCTGCTTTCTCGTACTCTGTTCTCGTGAGTTCTGAAGAAGGGAGAACGCCGGCAACTGGCGACTTGTCTGTCACTTGTGGATCTGCATCAGTAGTTACACTCATGATCTTGTATTCCTCTTCGGTATCCCCAGTAATAGAGAAGAATTGACCAAGGCAGGTGTCTGCAGGTAAATCGACTGCTTCGTCAGAGGGGTTAATGAGGCGTACTAGAATAAGACCATCTTGAGGCTTGAACAGAGATCTTGCACCGATAACAGGAATGTGATCTTGCAATGTTGGTTCAAAGTAGCCATCGTAGTCTCTTGGTACGATGTCGAACTGTGGCGACGACAATCTTCCCTGGACGTGAGTTTCGCAGCTTGGGGGAATCCGAGCTTGTCCAACAAGAGAAACTTTACATTTCAGCGGGGCTTGGTATTGCTGACGATCGATGAAGGGAATAACGTTTCCAGGCATGTTGAACGATGTTGACGATATGCAGGCATTATGGCTGTCAATAAAGTCCCATCCAAGGACAACTGAATGAGTGATGTTGCGTGCAACAACGAACTTGTGTTGTGTAGCCTTGTTCCCTAAGTGCAGAGATGGTACGATTGTCCCAATGTTGTCTACCAGCCCACCTGTGATAGTAGATGCCATGGATGTCAACTTTTCCAACGGGCTCCTTTGCGATGCTGGAATGGATGACAAAAATTTGGCACTCAACAGAGATATGAATGATCCACTATCTACGAGTGCCAATACATAGACATTGTCGATAACGATAGGGATGTAGGGCGATTTCTTTGGCGAAATAGGTGTTATTCGTATAGGGGCCTTGGTTTGTGTAGTTGGTGAATGGCCCTCTTCCTCAACTACCAAAAGTTTCCCTGCTGCTGGTCTTCGAAACGAACTTGACGATAGGGAGCCTGTCTATGGGAGTCAACTTGATAACCTGCAGTGGAGGGATGCAGCTGCTGATTTCGGCTGCTAGATGATTCATAGGGCCGTCTAGAGGGTGAAGTCCTAGATTGATGTGCGTAGCTCCGATTAGGGCTTGGAGATGTGCGTCCTCCATATTGATCTGAATATCCGCGTCTTCCATATTCAGGAGATCTGCGTCCTGCATATTCTGGAGATCTCTGTCTTGCATATTCCGGAGATCTGTGTCTTGAATATTCTGGAGATCGGTGTCTTGCATATTCTGGAGATCTCTGGCTTGCATATTCTGGCGACCTGTGTCTTCGGTAGTCACGGCTTGGTGACGGAGACCCACGACGTTCCATGTGTCTTCCCTCATGGCCACGTCCTGATGGGCTGCCACCACGTTGCTGAGATCTGCTAGGCCTTTCAACTGTCTCTAACTTTAAAGACATCCTGTCCAGCTTCTTTTCTAACTCGTTGAGTCTTGGCAGTAGTAGTCGTAAGACTGATGATTCTGCAGGCGTCTTGTCCTGGACTCGATCATCTACAGCTGCTACCATACCAAAATCGTGTGCTTGGTGTGCTCGTTCTACACGAAGTGCAACCTTCAATGCCTCGTCAAAATCACAGCCTCCGAGCTCGTGAATCTTTACTTGAAGTGGTTTGTCCACCCCGGCAACAAATCGTCGAAATCTCTCACCACCTTTTGCATTCTCATCATAAGACGGGAAAGCCTCTTCTACTAAGGAAGCAATGGCTGATGCAAATACTTCTAAAGGCTCACCTGGTTGGCGAGTTCGGGCAGTAATACAAGACTTGAATGTGTCAATAAACTGTGTCCGGCCGAAAACCTGAGAGAGTTTCTCTTTCATCTTCTTGAAATCCTTCTTGTCCGAAGCAGACAAGCTCTCCCACACGATGAAGGCTGATCCTGCTAGTCTTGCCGGAAGGAGGAGGGTTAAGTTGAGAGAAGTGTCCGAAACCGCCTGTGCAGCAACTTCAAATCGGCGTATCCATTGACGGAAGTCTTTGCCGTTCTCTCCTGTAAACACTTCTGGCAATTCCATGCGATAAGATGCCATACTGTAGGAGTTAGAAGCAATCGACTCAACAGATATGATCATCAACAAGGTATCAACACAGTAACTTACTGAATGAGTGTGAGTGAGGGAGGGGGGGGGGGGGGGGGGGGGGGTCACTCAGAGTGCAAATGAAGAAAATGCAAACTCAACAGTTAAAATATCTGTGGCGAGCGGCTATGATGGAAGGAGGGTGTATTCTGCAACTGGTTATGTTGCTACGCCAACACTATGTAGAATATGCAGGTTTATACGGCAGAATGCTGTAATGTACGGCAGCCAAAGGCAGACTACGGTATACATGCAGACTGAATGTGATAAGTTGCTAGAAAAATACAGAACTGTAGGGTGAAGGAAAAAAACCTCAGTCACCGATGAAGGATGAATACAGGAATACACCAAAAAAATACAGCTCCAGTATGAAGAAGGGTAAAGGAAATCTCGCTTTCTGATGAATGATGAATGAAGGAATTCACAAAATTACTGATGTAGGAAGAAATCAAGGCTCGCAAAAACTCAAGATAAAACTTCAGTAATCAATGAAGGAGGTTGAATACACACAAAAACTAACTGCCTCAGCCTAACATGAAGGGAGGTCAATCAGTGACAAGAAGGGTGATATCATGCTCTCAAAATTCACATTCATATACAGATGGAGGGAGAATTTCACTCTGCAACTCACCACTAAAAACACTGCAAGAATTTCTACATTATGAAGGAAGGCTGCAATTACAGTTTAGTGCAGAAAAACCACTGCTGGCACCAGTTGTAAGGACCCACACAAAACAAAAGTGGTCTTACAGGTTTGATTACTTGAGCTGCACTATCAGATTTTATTACAGGCACAAAATGGCTGCCAAGATGGCTGACATGCAGTCCATCAAACAATAATACCCAATCACAAGATTGGACAATAAGTAGGAAACCAATAGAAAAGCTTGTTAAAGATAGAGTGCCATGTGCCATGTGTGCTGGGTTGAATAGCTAAGAGATAAGGAAGAGTGTGTGTGTGTGTGGTGCTATAGCAGGTAATGTGCATTAGGATGAATGAATAGGGACAGAACAATAGAAGCCAAGAGCTAGCAGACATGAGAGAATGAATGTAGGTCAGAAGTGCATTAAAGCATAACGGAGTGGAAAGCTAAATGTACAGTGTAAAATAAACAAGTATCAGCGAAATTAAAACCTTAATTAAGCTGATGGTAGGTTAGGGGATCGATAAGGAGGATTGGTGAGGGGGAGGGGAGGGGGAGGGGATTCGAGGTGGGGAAGGGGTGGTATTCACTTGACCTTCCTTAGTTCCTAAACCATCTGGATTGTTTCTTAATACCATTCAGTATACACAAAATGAATGCTGAGTTTAGTATGCCAGGCCTAAAGACACACTACATTTGTATTATTGATGTGCGTCTAGCCCACATGTTGTGGGATACTGGAAACAGATATATTTATATGTTGATGAAATGTATTTATATGTAACTTTTTGCTTGTTTGGTATTTTTCAAAGGGATACATTCTATGTTAGACGAATGCTAACAGTCAAGTCCTGAGAATTAAATATATATATATATATCTGTATCACCATAGATTTGAATTTAATACAATTTTTTTAATACGCCATTTACATTTATAATGCTAATATAAAAATGTCTTTGTGTATTTCATGTGTGACAAAAATATTAGTGTATTATGTGGGCCAAAATTACATACTTTTATACACCCCCAAAAACGTATTCTGGACATCTGTGATTACTTTTTTTCTTCCATTCTTGGATATGATAGCTTTTCATTTGGTGGTCAGGGACTTTCTCTACAGTTTCAAGTCTCCACTTACAGTGCAATCTTACGGCAGATTTCATCATAGGTCTAGTACCAGCTCACCAGACACCAGTGGTTATGTCCTAGAAAGATGCAATATACCGGTAGTTCTCAGCTGAGTACTAAATACAATGATTAACAAATAACATGCATTGATTGAATAGAAATGTTTCAATGGAGGCCAGCTTATACTTATAGCATATGAAGTTATTAAGTAGTAGTAGAAAATAATTAAATGGTTGTAAAAGGGAGCTTACTCGAGCTAATCCATGTCGTTCTAAGAAAATTATGTCATTAAAAATACTCAAAGCAGACAGCGATAATGGGTGAAATTGTAAGTTTTTTAATCTTTTATACATTACACAACCCCCTCTTGTGTAAACATGACATTATTTCTATTCAGAATTCTTTGGTGATGTAGTTTTATCATGGAAAGCACAACCTCAGTAGATATATAAGCCAAATGTCTAGTAGTACATGTACCTACATGCATTAAGCATCTGTAATCCTTTAATTAAATTCCATTTAAGATTTGTCCCGTATAGGCCTCATTTCATATCAATTTACATTTCGTTTTTATCTTTAAAAATGTAATATCCTGGGAAGACAAATTTAATGAAGGCCTATTTTAGCATATGTTCCTAATGAATTTGGATGAGCCTAAGATGAAATCAAGTGAGTAGGAGATGGATGTGTGATAATGGCTGTCCAGTTAGGAAGATTTGAAAGGTCACCTGATACACCTTGGGGTAATTAATTGTAGGAGATATAAATGGACTGCAGTAGACCACACAGGCAATTAAAGATGTTCCTCTATGAGTTTGTATACAGGGCACTGTCCCACTGGCTGAAATGGCCGTAACATTGTCATTAAAGGGATCCGGTAAATTTGTCTCAGATTCTGAAACAAAATTCTGGATTTAGCTCGTGCTGCAATGATAATTATAAACCTTTAGGTCAGTCAGGAACCCCATGACTTTTACAAGCCGATCGTCTGTCTGATTATCAAGATATTTATGATTGAAAATCAAAATCAAATTTTGCGTTTGCCAAACGGTTTTCATAACACTACAGTCTATTGGGGAAAACGAGTATCTTGTAGTAAAACCGGTCACTCTAAGGTTTTTACTTTCTTGAGGCACTTTTTGATCATTTTGAAGCACAATCTTTTTAGGGCTTCAATAATACACCATATCACAGACACTGATAACATATAGGGCCGTGCATCTCAGATTTAACATTGTGAAACAATCCCTTTAAACAAGAGTGCGAAGATTTTCACAAAACCAGCTACTGCAATTTCAATAGCCTGTTCCATCTCTAATAGGAATGTGTGCACATTACAATGGCACATTACATAATACATGTATGGAGTTATGAATATGATAATCTAATCTATACTCAGTAATAAAAGGGTTTGGGTTGCCCTTTACTTGATTTCTTGTAAGTTATTGTGGTCATTAATTATGTTTATGAAATCGACCTGACAATGGTGCTCTAGTTTTGAAAAATGTCAATTGTTTATTGATAATGATTTCTGAAATATCATGTTTTATGATATTTTTGAGATGGAAAAGATAGGGCATTTCTTCTAAAGTTACCTTAGATCTGTTGCATTTTCAAAATGTACCTTTACATTGTATCTTCTAATTTTGATGGAGGCACCATTATGTGCATCTTGGCATGCAGGTGGTCCGGCCTTACACAACTTTGGACAGGTTTATAGGCCCATAATGTATCTCCATTTTGACTTTAAATACACAACAATGGACTCTTTAATTTCAGGCTTGGTGGCAAGATTGACACAAATAGGCATCCTTTGAATATTGGACCTTACTTGATAATAGGAGAAAGTCTGATTCCTAATCAAACAAACTTTGATTGTATACTACACAGAGAACTTTATTGTCAGATTTATACAATCACTTCAAAAGTACAATTCTGTAGTTGAAAGTTTTCCTCACCAGTGAGGCAGGCCTTAATTCACTCCTGTGAATGGATCTCATGAATTACATTCACAAAAGCAGGATCTGGAAGTTTTGTCCTCAAAGGACTCTGACTAAACATTTTTCTCAAATTATTTTTAAACAAAATGTTTTGACAACGATTTTGACTACTTTAGCCCGCTGCCTAAGGCTAATGATCAGTCCTCTATACTACCTGCTGTCTAAAAACGTCTGTGGGATAATGTTATTCTACCTGGACTAAAAGTTTTTTCTTCAATTTTTCCATTTCCATTTCCTAATTCATCTCTTTTTCTCAAGTTATTAATCAGATGCTCTGAAATATGCTCTTTGAAAGCTCTTCATATTCAAGCCGCAGCCAAATTACCCTAGATTGATATAGATTACCCTCATTCTACCAAGGAGATTGGAGCTAGGTGAGGTCGTCGATTCTACAAACCAACAAAAGTACTTTTTTGTATACACATTGATTTAAGCTTCGTTGTGAGCAAAGACCATGAAGCACATTATATATGTTGTGCACATGAATACATCATGTATTGTAAGATAAGTCATCTGTTTAGAGCCAGGAGAGGTTTTTGTGTTAAATTAATTTAATTGAAGTCTTTCTGGCTCTAAGGAGACAAAATGCAAGTTTTCTAGTCTTGGTCCTAGATTGCATGAATTTCTCCTTGACATTTTAAACTTAATGGTCTTGACAAATCCACAATTTTTGCGTAAGATTTGTAATGAAAGTAGTATTTTATCCAAATACAATGTATGTTGAAGAAGAAGTTGGGAAAGTATTTCCCTAGGGGAAAACCAAACAAACCAAGTAAAGCAATTCTAGATGAAACAAAATTAAAAAGTCTGGGAGAAAGACTGCATGAGTATAGGTAGAGAATGAATGTAGAATATGTGTGTGAAATTTACTGCATAATTCAGGTAGTCCCTGTAGAGCTTTTAGAAATAAGTGTGTTGATATGCTGTGTAAATCTATCCTACTCTATTTCTACTCCAACCCCCCCCCCCCCCTCCCCCACACAAACCTTTTTTCTCATAAGCCTCAGCACTCAGCAGTAGAAAACCTCAGCATCTCTTTTAATTTTAGGATACCGCGGTAAAGACGACATTGATTATAATAATAACAGTTTGCAATAAAAGCGTATTTTCTTGGTAGAGAAGGGGCAGGTTGTTCCAGCAATGGAATTGTACCATGTGATATTCAGGCATAGGCCTTGGTAACAGAAAGTAACACTTTTAAAATCAAGATTTTGCCCATGTAGAAACCATTGCATATATTATGGGAACTGGTTGTTCCCCGTATTAGCCTTATGGGAATGAGAGAATTCAGTAATCAGAGGGTCAAATCCCATGCAAAATGCAAAGATCAGTTTAGAAAGCATTATACATGAATCATGGTTTGCTCATAATGCTAAATAACAGCCCTTTAGGCAGATACCATCTCTGTTTTGCTAACTTTTCATCCTTCCTCCAAGAAAGTTTTGATGTTCTCCCAAGAGAAAGGCCTGGAAATAGACTATTTCCTAACTCCTGAGTGAACCGATCTCCTGAGAATCTTTGTGGAAGCACAGTGGAAGTATAGCATGCAATGAACCCTGGGAATTAATTGCTTGATTGACGCGTCAAAGCGGAGTGAGATGCATCCTGGGAAATGTGGTATTAGGAGTGATGAGTGTATTCACAGCTACTCAGAATGGTCAAGCTTACGCATGGCCTTATTTGCTCTATAGATGCTCAAACTGTGAAAGGGTTTTATCAGAAAATATGAAACTAAAATTGGGGGGATGCTTTTAAGTTTTGGGGTCAGTTTATGACCTTCTTGTGTACATTGTAGAGTTTAATAATTCTATGAACTGATAAACTTTCAACCTGCGAGATTGATATGTCATGTGCTAGGAGCAAGAAGGATCTTACTTCATATTATCGTATCTTGGTGTCATAGTCGAGTGGTTAAAGCACTTGACTTGAAATGCTTAGGTCATGGATTCTACCCCGACATGGCACTAAAGTCCTTTGGCAAGTCATTGATCTACATTTGCCACTCCATACCCGGGAGAGAAATCAAGACCTGGTAGGATGACGAAAGCCTTTGTTTTAGTAATTGCCATATGTTCTCACAGTCTCACGGTGACCATATGGTAGGAATACTCCCCAGGGAGTGGAGATGGTGCATATTGTGCGTGGATGAATCATAGGACCGAGGTAGTAATATCTGTAAAGCGCTTAGAGATGGCATTTTGTATCAAGCGTTATACAATTCTAGATATTATGATTATCATCTCATATTGATTCAATGCCCTTCAGACCAGCTCTCAGCAGGTGATATCAACCATGTGATCCACACTGTATAGATAGGAAGTTACTTGTTTTGCTCTGTGTGTTTAAACATCATTCACTTTGTGGAGGATGAAAACTCTTTAAATGGTTTTCTTGAGATTTAGAACTTTCCAGAGCTAAACAAATTTTTTTTTTCACCCCTTTTTTTTTTTAACCATTTTTTTCCCTCACTGATGTTTATGAATAGACTTACAGCTTTTTCACACACAGCTAAAATTCTATAAACATGATTAGTAAAAACGTGTTTAAACTAATCACCTGAACATACGACATCATTCACCCACAGAAATTTCGGTGCGATCGTTAATCGTTTCGTGATTAACTACTGCTCGTAAAATGCGCAGTAGTGCCATTGCGCATTGAAGGTCATGTCATATCAATCAAAGCGCATGCTCCATCCAGTTTAAACACGTCTGAAACACGTTTAAACACGTTTAAACACGAATAAACCTTTCACACACAAAATGTCAAGCTCTCTAGATACGAACTTCGTATCTGCAGCCTGCTTTTAGGGGCGTATGAATCGCGACTTTGTATCTATCCCAACATCGTATAAACGATGTTCACACTGGGAAATTTTTCTATAAACATGTTTAAAACTGTTGAGTTAAACACGTTTATACTAATCATCTCTGGATACGATGAATTTTAGCTGTGTGTGAAAAGGCTGAGAGTATCTTCCTGATTAGAAGATGTAGCTTTCTCTGGACAGTAATCTCTTACTTTTCTAGTCAATATGAGACGAGTAAACGAAGCTAGCCATCTCCCATTTGTTACTACCAGCCAACAATGAGGATTTATTTACCATACGGATTGTCCGGTGGTATAGACCAGCTCCAGACTCTCAAATATAACCCTGCACTGGGTCCTTTGATGAGCTCCGCAATGTTTGTATTGGAAAGTATTATCACGAGGACATAATTCATCATGTTCAGAATAGCCCCAATAGAACGAAGAACAGAGCACATACCACCTTCATATAATCCCACCTAAATGAGCATTGAGGTGGCCTTTCTCTACCGGTAATCTGGTAAAAATTGGGTCTATCCATGGAACACACTCTGAAGGTGTTCATATAGCACAGGGCTTTATGCCAACTTTGTTTTCTTTCTCACATAGGATCTTAATTGAAATTATAGGATCTGTATGCATTGCCCCATAAGGGTGGGGGGGGGGGGGGGGGGTATGTCTTTGGTTGTAATTTCGTAGCCCATACATGTATATACTGGCAATCAGCTAGTATTGAACCTGCTGTATAATGGCTTTGTGTAATATGCAAGTAGAACGTTTCAACACAAAAGCATTAGTTTGATATTCAAAATATAGTATACATTGTATCTTTAGCAGAATGACAAAGTGCCTTTGGTATTCCCTGTTGCTTTCAATGAATTTTGCTTTGCAATATAAAATGTCATATATCCCATTCACTTGGAATATTTGTGTAATTAGGAGCTCAATTTTTGTAATATATCTTGAAATAGACGGCCATTGTTTAGTAAAGATAACAGGTTTTTCCAGCATATGGATGAAGAAAATGAATGTACCACTCCCACATTAACCAGACGGTCGGTCAGACCTATGTGAAACATTTTCCTCTATATAAGAACATTTTATGAAGATAGAAAAGGAAACAGTGAGACTCTGAATATTGGATTTAGGAACCAGATGGTCTATACTCCACGGAGGGCCAAATTGAAGTGGGAAACATTCTCGTCTAAAGGAGCGGAGATGTGATTGTCTTGCCAGGGGAGTAAAACCCTGGGTCCTCGAATGTCAATTTAATAGCGACCTGTTGAGAAGGATGTTTACTTTTGGGCAAGAAAATAAGTTTGACTAAATAGAATCTAATGAAGGTCTTGGGGAGTGCCTAGCTTGGGGTTTATAGCTCAATTTTTAGAATGTTTTTGTGGTGGGGCGGGCCCTAGAGTGTGGCATTGTGGGTCTAGGTTTGTAGGCGAGTACATGTTGTGATTTTGTCTCTTGTCCTGAATGGTTGTAGACTGGCTGTAAATGTAACCATGAGTTACGGTTAAGAAACTGCATTTTGAGAGAAAATATACAAAATTTGTCTTATATAGGCCTAGTTGATAAGATATGCATGAATGGTTCATGTTGTTGGACCTGCAAATTTGTAATAAAAACCAGAAGTACTCGAATGTAGGCTATACTGTATATTAGTGAAAATTATGTGAAAACAATAATAGTAGCCATAATTCTAACCCAGCACTGATAATTGATAGGAAGTTGATTGGGAGATACCTATTTGAACATAACAATAATTTTTATTCTGTGAGAATTTGTTCATTATAAAGGTTTTTACAGTATCAGTAACACAATACACAGCCATTCCTAATGTTCTCTATCTATCAAGCCAAGGTATCTTTTACCAGCTTGGAGGTTGAATGCGCAATACTGTTATTGCACAGCTCGAGAGCCCTCTTTTGATGTAATTGTAATGATGTACACTTATTGTTGTTATTGTTTATATGTCCTTTTTGCAATATTTAGTAATAATAGTTTAGTTATTTGATATTTTAACATATATATGTAACTTACATGTATGTATTTATTCATTACTGCTATTTTATGATGTATATTTGATTTAAATTTTATTTTGTACCCAAGACAGTTGTCAGTCTTTGGACTGTTTGCTCTTGGTTTTTGATGTTTTGATATCAATGAAATCCTATATATATAATATATATGTATATACTTTACAAGTTTGAAGACTTACATGTACATGTAGCTAAACATTCACCATTGTAATAGGGAGTTTGATAGGGGCCTGAAACGATGAGATGTTCAGTGATTCACTTTCCAGTTAACCTTCTTTCCCATATTAATTTAGAGTAATATTTGACATCTCAATGACTGGTGATACTGTTTTCTAGTTATGTGTACAACTTACAAGGAAGTCCAGGAACCCCATGTGAAGATTGATAATGACATCATTCAAAACTCAGACTTACTCATACCTTTAAGTTAGCATTTGAAGGTTATAAATCTCTTGAAACAGAAATCGCAAAGTCTTTACATTTTTATACATTTAGTCATTGAAATAGGAGAGTGAGAGCCACTATGGGTGCGTTTATTGACCAAATTTTTGGCTAGAATCAGGTTTCTCAAACGTCTTTCAGGCAAATTTAGAAGGTGATAAACGCAAAGCCTTTTTTAGAGGTCTTTAGAAATGGGCATATCTAAAGACGCAAAAAGGTGTGTTTTGAATGTGACATACAGCCAGAATCACGTTTCTGAGAGATGATAAACGCAAAGGTGTTTTGAACCCCGCATACATATCGGAACACCCAGGTTAATTGCCGGTTCGGAGGCAAGCGTGCGCCATGTGTTGTGTACAAGCATGTGTGTGTAGTTGACCTCCGAGAAACTGTCTGCTTCCCGGGTCAAACGGCGCAAAACAGCTGTGCAGACACAAGACCTTTATTTTGAATCATGAAGAGACGATAAACGCGACATCCCGCAAATCACTTTTGTACAGTGGGGTTCGATAGTGGGGTATGATAATGGGGTACGATATCTAGTGGCAAGACCCAATAAACGCACCCTACATGTATACTATTCAAAGATGGTATCATTGCAGGGAATTCACAAAAATAGAAACAAATCACATTTTTCTACTAGATCAGAGATTGTTTGCAAATTAATGAGCTTCAGGAAATAATATATATTATAAGCACAATTTCACAACTTCCTGTTGATTCACATGTATGACAATTAACACATGTTTCAATGGGATTTTACTGAATTTGTACTTATGAAGTTATGATGGTTTTGTGAGGCGATGCCCGGTCTGCTGAACCAAAATGAAACTGTTTTTAATGGTTTAATACCCTGGACTGGGTTCTGAGCATTGTATGCAGTTCATCATATCATGAATTCATCTCCATAGCATGAATTCACCTCCATACCATGAATTCATCTCCAGGCAAAGAGATACAGTGCTGACAGTTTTTAGCACGGCTGATGTTTTGATGTGAAGATCCGTGGTATTTGTATGTAATATATAGGTGTACATGGCAACATTTTTGAGGTTAATGTTTCTATTACTGTAGTTCAATCAATGATTTACTTCTTCAAGCCAGAAACATACATGGGATATCATACATATGTACATAAATATAAATAAACATGTACTGTTTTTAGTTACCTAAAAGTCTATTCCACTTTGGGCTGAAAATAAGGTAAACTACTGTATGTCAAAAATATATATGCTGCCATTTATACCAGTATCATGAAATGTGTTGCACATACTGTATATGACTAGAGGCATGGTTATTTTCCCTTACGGTATACTGATAGAAGGTGAGACATAAAGCTAAATCATTATTATGATACTGCTTTTTACTCGTTTACATCAATGTGGTAATGTACAAACTCTTCAGAGAGGCCTAACACAATCATGAAAAACTCAATTATATCACATTTATTCTTCTTGTATTTAAAGTTTAAACAGTTGAGTAATACTGGAGATGGGAAGGAGATTATTTGAGGTTCATTTTAATGATGATTGTAGAGAACATACTGTGAAGTCATTAGTTAATCACTCATCAGGATGCGCTATTGGGAATGTTTAGGATGATAAGATCTGACAGACTTGTATTCCATTACCATAGCAGCAGCGTGTCCATCAATGTAACATGACAGAGAGAGGGGGAAGGAGAGAGGCAGAGAGGTTGAGACAGGAGGGAGGGAGGGAGGGAGGGACGGAGGGGAAGGGAAGGGGAGAGGGAGGGTTAAGGTGAGATAGGGGAGGGCGGAGAGAGAGAGAGGGGGAGGGGGAGAGATGAAGGGGGAGGTAGAGAGAGAGGAACAGAGAGATTGAGATGGGAGGGAGGGAGGGAGTGAATGAGGGGGGGGGGGGGGGGGTGGAACAGAGGGAAGATATCGAGAGCAGGAATGCTTGAGAGTTGAGAGGCCCAATTATATTTTCATATTTCAAAGTCCTTCTGGATCTTTAAGCAACCCCCTCTCTCAAGACTTGTTATTACATCTATTTTTGAATTGTAACTTGCTCTTGGTCTGTAGGATAGACCGTGTTTTGTTATTGAGAAAAAATAGAATTCTTTCCATTTGAAATAAAAAAGCTACCCAAAATTTGAATAAGGAAACCATGTATATGAGATGTAGGGTGAGCACTATAAAATATTTTCTTATAGGCCCTGTTTGTCAGTGAAGCTTTTTCTGTTTCTAATCTGATCAGTATGAATAGGTTTCATTCTGAGAGAAAAGGAAGGTGTTTTTAATGTTACAAAGTCAAGACCCACTACTTCCTACCATGCCTTCAGTTATGAGTCAATTTCTTGTCAATTCAGCTATGTGCACATACAGTAGCAGGTCTCGCAAAACATATGGCTTTTCATCCTCTTGCATGATCCAGCATGCTCAACATTTGATGAGTGTATTTTTAGTCCTTCAGGGAAAATGAGAATCCCTGACGTCTTATAGGCTTCTTGGCATTTGAACATGAGGAGAAAGTATTTCTGTTTCCAGATTTGTACAAATGGAGATGTTTTCGATTAGAAAGGTAGAACTTTCAAGATGGCATGATTAGAGAAGAATGATTGGTGATGTCATCAGATGGATAACAGTTGGCTTAACATTGAATTCTGTTCTCCTTATATTGCTGGTTTCAGGTCTAGGTCTATGTCCATATTTTACATGTTGTCATTATAAACATTTTTGAGGTTACTAGTTTTGTTTACATGTGTCCATTTATGTTGCAAATGTGCAAAGTGGATTTATACTTTAGGTGATACTTTTAAATCAATACACTAATAGACAACAGATGTACAAGTGATTTTATAATCTTCACATTTTGAAATTCTTCTTTCAAATGCATTGACTGCAGTCATAGTCAACAAGAAGATTTACTAGTTAACTTCTCGCTGCATATGATACACTATACTTACAAAATAGTACCATTAGAGGAATTTTGTGATATTTATGGTACAATACATGTCCACATGTTCTTGATTATAAATGCTTTTATTTTTGGCAATTGTCTCATAAAATTAAGCTGGAATCAATTCAGTGTGAAAACAAAGTAATATTATTATCCCCTTGTGTATCAATATCAGTATTTTCCACATTGCCGTCTTCAATATTCTTTCATGCTATATGTATGGTAACAGACTTCATACAAGCTAGTGGGGTAATAAGAATATCTTTCAGATACTTACCTGTCAACAATTCAGAGGAAATGTGATTTGCAGTGTATATCTTACATCTACTCTTAATAAGAAAAAACATAGTGGTATATAGATGAAATCACTGATGACGCTTGAGATATATGGCAATGATAGTAATCAAATAGGACTTTCTGTTTCATTTGTAATCAAATAAGCTACAGCTGTACATAAAGGGATGTCTCTATTAACACATCAACTTGTTGACCGTGATTTGATTTTAAGTGTAGCCTGTATAAATGCAAAATCACTAGGAGAGAATAATTACAAAATTTGATGACAGCAACATGATATATATAGGTCATGAAGATGAAAGTGTAGAGAAAGAAAACAACTATTTTGAAGTAAATTTGTGTTATTGAAGGCCTAGGGTAACATTTAAATGTACAGTGTATTATTCTTTCAGGTAAATTTGTCTTTATTTCAGTTTGTTAAGTTTGTTTCATTCATCTTTAAAAAAAAAAAAAAAAATCAAGCAAGATTGCAGCAAGACATTTTCTTGAATTGTTTAAATTCAGTTTAACTATCTAATAGTTTTTGACATACCGGTAATAATTTCCTATATTGGGACCACTGCTAAATCTATACAGTTTCTGGTTTTATATTATTATTCTATTATTACAAAGGTTCGACGAACGATAATTTCATACGAATCTCCCTGTTTTTCCATTGTCTTCCCAAATTTCCATTGTCTGAAAATCATTCGTACGGTGATCTTAGCAGTTCGTAATGGCATTTGTGACAGAGGCTAAGGTCATCACATGTTTGTATTCTGATTTTCCTTCCCTTGATCGTCTTCTTGTTCTTAATCTCATTATTGGTGTGAGCAGAAGCAATCTCAGCACACTTATCAACTAATAAAACCCTTCTAATATCCAACAATAAGTCTCAAACTTGATGAATACAAACAATCGAGTGTGAATTCTTGCCACCTCCTTCAATCTCTGCCATTCATGAGGTCCATATCCCACCGCTGACACCAGGGGGGTGTTTCACAAAACTTGTCATCAGTGACAAATGACAGTTGTTGTTATAAGCTACTGAAATCCTTGCTTCTGATTGGTTATCAGCAGATTTGTCACTGATATTTGTCGTTGAAAAAAGGCTTTGTGAAACAGTCCCAGGATAACAAAAGCCACTTACACCTCTCTAGCAATGGTAGCCTCACGCACTCTCCTACCAATCCACTCATGTCCATTATGTGGGGGCGCTGAAGAGAATACAGTTACCCCTCTGTGAAGCTCAACTACCTAAGCTTGCCCCCCTCCCCTGGAAAATGAAACTGTGAACATCTCTAGGGATGAGAACAGCAAGTAGCAAATTGGGTATTCAAACTGTCCCCAGTTAGATCCCCTGTTTTTGTATGGAATTATTGTTCACATAATAGGGATTGCTTGGCTAAAGAAAATCTTCAGAGGAAGGACCCTGGTGTATTGTGCTCCCATGCAATAAAGCTACATGTACGGATATTTCTCAGAGTAATTTGCCTTCATGTAGAAGCTGATTTGGTAGAGGAACGAGGGCAAATCATCATTAATTTCATTGCAAAAGTACTTTTCAGAAATATTCTTCTACTCTTTCAAATCTATCTGCAATGATCATTGAAGTGAAGCAGAAGGATTATATTTGTTTAAAATAAAAGAAACTATTTTGTCTTATCACACTAAAGAAAGTCTAGGGTTTTTAATAGCTTTATTCTTAAGTGTACCTACGGTACATATAATTCATTGACATATATGCTTTCTAACATTTCAATAAAAAAATGAAATTAGCTTAATTAGCGAAAGTTTTATCCACAGTTGCTTTAGAATAAGATTGATATACTGTAAACCTTTACAAACGCAATATTTGTGTGTGAAAATAAAAATTATGTTGATCTTTTTTCTTTCTATTTATTACAATATTAGGACCAAATAAAATGTTAATGATTTTGTTTCAGTATTCTCCTCTTTTCATGTACAGTATTTGTAGCTTAGTTTTGGGGCAGCCAATAATAATTTCAACTGATTTTGTGCTATACATGTAGCTGTATTAACAACAACAAAAAAATAAAAAAATTGTTGAATATTCTTATTTAATAATTTTGAAATTATTCAATATTTGCATAGTAGGTCAGTAGGAGGGTAACAAAATAGGTCTCAACTGTGTAAGATTAGTGCATATAGCTAAATATAGCTTTACATTTATGCATGTATGCTACATGTACAATGTATTAGCAAGGAGATAGTAATATCTCTTTGGTATTAGTAGAGTGACTGTACATTGACTGTTCGTATCTGTTCACCTGTCCGAAGTAGGAAATGCATCTGTGATAAGGGTTACATAACCTGAATAAATTGTATAGGTTATACTAATGGTATGACAGACAGACAATTGGTTATTGGCGGAGAGAGGAAATACTCTTTAACAAAGTGTTATTCACCTCAGGATGTGCTTATTGAGATACAGTTTCCTTCAGCATAGGCATGTGCTGGGTGTAGTAATAAGTCTATTCAGCAGGCTATGAATGGTCAGTTGGTTATTGGTGAGGATTTATTAAAGGAAAAGTCCACCCTAGTATTAAAGATAAAGTTGAGTTCTGGTCATGCGATTGCATTGTCAAAGAGACGGTGTGGAATCGATCAAAAAAGGTTGATCATCTAGCATAAGTATTGGTGTGTACTGCAAAGTTCTGGAATCATCAAAATGATAAGAAATTTGGCCCAGTCTTGGTATTAAAAATTACAAGCACTGTGGCATAAACATCTGTCCCAATTTGTATGCTGTTACATGCCATATTTATAATATTAAGGCATATGAAGAGCCATGCTTTTCGGGGAACATTTTTTATCTGATGTTCTTCCACACTTGCATAATAACAATGATAGCGCTCACAAATTATTTTTCACCTCTTCCCAGAACTCAACCTTCTCTTTAAGTTGGTTTTAATAAAAGCAGAAAAAATTAGTGAAAAATTAGAGTAATATCTGATTCAAAAATGAAAATTTTTGAATTTTTGAAGATGTCGACCATCAGTGGAATACAGATACGCAACACTGAGATGAATCTTGCAGGCTCCTCCCCAAGTTGCTCACTACAGACAATTTCATAAGCTTTCATTTTCTTAGTTATGCATGATGGAACAGATTTTTTTATTTTTTATTTGCAATAATTATATGTAGGGTGATTATGATTGAAAATTTTCACAAGAGAATATATAAATTTCTTGAAGTTATTTTTACCTTGCAAGATATACGGTGTGTGTCACAGCATAACCAATTTATGTTTGATTGATTGCACCTTCAAATATTTTTAACTTTCTTATTTTTAATCTTTTTTTTGGTCAAACTTAACTGATTTGTTTCTCTCGTTTTTTGCTTCTATTGAAACCAACTTACATGTATTATGAGGGTGGATTTACCTTTTAAGGTTATAGTACTACAAATAATCACGCTAAGGCTTGGGTAGTGATAATTGAAAACCAGGAGAATCAAGTGTGACATACAAGAGCTCTATATGTTCAAGAACCCTCTATTATTACTACTACTTTATAAAACAATAGATGCAAGGTTTGTATTCTGCTTATCAGTCAAACCCAATCCTGGGTCTCAACTCTTTAACAAAAGGAAAACATAGAACCCACACTAACTTCCGTCTTTAAACCCGAATTTGGACGAAAGCCTAAACCCAATGTTGGGTTTAAGATTGAGTAGAATAAGGGAGGAAGTGTTTTGAATAAATAAACAGGTCTACAGTCTATCAGATACAAATTTGTTGAATACACATGCTCTGCCTCTCTCTTTCCTCTACAGAATATATCTCATCTCGTGGTCTCTTCATTTGTTTCAAAATCTCCCTTTCTCTTTTTGAATATCCTGTATCACAGGGGCTGATCCAAGGTGGAGCCCCCCCCCCATTTTTTTTGTTCCCCAAAATAAATGGGGAAAAACTAAGAATTATTCACATTTAAATGTTCAGTTTATGCATTCAGCAATGCCTCAGAATACATCTTAAAGACTGTCTGTACTAGTCTGAACAGGAGGGATTAGACCTCCCTGCATGGCCACTGACATGTGGCTATCTCATCAACTCAGCTCTCAATTAACATAAGAAAAAGAGGATCATGGGGGACCAACAGGCACTGATTAGGCATTGTTTTCTACATAGAGGGAGCAAGTAGCTACAAGTAGTACAGTGGGACTTTAAGGTTCAAATGTTGTTGGTGCCTGCTTATTTAAAGGGCCCCAGACCCCAGACAGTTTGGACTTCGCACATCGTGCTTTAGGAAAATCCTGATCCGCCCCTGTATCAGATGCGTGAAGTCCTTTTACTGATTCATCAATAATAAAAACAGTGAAAGTCTCTTTGAATCTCATCCATCCTAGCCTCTGTGTGACCTTTACTAGGTGTCTTGCACAAATCTTATTATTACTAACCATTTAAAGATTAAAACAACTAACTAATGAAATTTGTGGTGAATGCTTTGGCCACTAACCAAATCTGAACTCCTAAATGAACCTCATGTAAATGATGGTATTATTCATTTCCTACATCTCATAAAATCATTAGCATTTCGTACAAACTTAATTTCAAGTTGACTTCACAGTATGATCTCACAGGAACAGATGTACTTTTCACATTGACAACTGTTACAATGTCAATTATCAAGAAGCATGTGCATGTTTGACATTAAATAGATGGAATGTAGCGAGTTTCTGAAATGTACAAAATCTTGTTGTAGCACATTACAACATATGTTTAACATTATTCTCCTGTCACAAACACAGTGTTTTGGTTATACTTTTAGAGAAAGAAATGTTTTCAAAATATTTTTCTGAAGTGAATAGTTCTGAAACTAGTCTAACTCACACAATCTACCAGTAGTTATAGCACATTACAGCATATGGTTCACATTTTGTGTTTTGGCACAAAACACATTTTAGAATATTTTTTCTTATAATCGGAAAGATGTTTTTTTAATATTTTTTTGATTTGATAAGTTTCATCATTCCAATAAATTGTTTACACTCAACATGATAAACATAATACCAATGTATTATATAGATCCATTTGATTTCTTCTTTGATTTATTGTTGTTACATGGATATAAATGTCTGTAGAAAAATGGTTTATAATTCTTCCACATCATTCTGTCGATTAAATACTGAAGTCCTTTTGAAACGGGACAGAATTAAAGTTAAAAAGAGCATGTTAAATTCAGAAAATTAGCTCCAGATTCTTCCATGCCATTACTTTTACCTTTTTTCCCTTAAGAAAAAATATTTATTCTCAAGCAGACATGTGCAAGATAATATTTAGTGAAAGAGTAATATATTAAAATCTGCTGTGCTTTTAACCATGACATTTAAGAGTGTGGTTGAATTGAGGTAATGGCATTGCTTTGACATGTTTATATTTTGGTTTCAGCTCACATATACTGTTATGTATCCTCTCAGAGTTATCAAACGCATGTGCTTAGTACTCTGTTGAAGTACATGTATTAATGCCCCCTTTTGGCTTTCATTAGATGATATCACTCAGAGAGTAAGTTTTTGAGGAGAATGTTTATGACAACAGAAAGTCATGAAAAAGATATCCTCTTAAAATTGGGATCCAGTATAGAGATAGTAACAGGCAAAAGAGATGATGAATAAGACACAGTTAAAATAAATAATAATGATAATAGATAATAGTTTTGATTATTTAGGAGTGTCAAATACCAGAGCACTTACAGAATCACAGGAGGTAGTAAGGGGATGGAAAGAGGTAGGAAGTTGTACGGAAAGGAGAGGAAAATGGAAGGGAGATGTAGTATGAAGTTTAGAAGTGACTCTTGTTAATCTTTCTAATAAATCTGACTAGACCTATTAGCATTCTTAATTCCAAATCCGTCATGATGGCTGGCAATTGAATGTCATAATCACCGGAGGGGGCTTGGAAGGAGACTACCAGCGGGTGATCGGCTGATTCCCTGCTGCCATGGAGTCTCGTGTAGACGAACGTTTCCGTATCTTGTCAGAGCGTCACGTCGTCACAATGGGGAGCATCAACTGACATGTCACATGACATTGATCTCATAAATCATCGCATTCAATAAATGTCACTTTATTTCGCAAATGTTTTATCTTCACTGCCTTTCTGTCATTTTTGAGAAGAAAGCTGATATTTACATTCACGGCTACCTGCTTGATGCATTAACTCTATGGAAGGAAGCAATTACTTTGTAGCCCATCGTTTGATTCACTTAAAATGAAAAACTAATAAATTGGATTAATTTATGCTACCTGATCATGTGACATTCTATGATCCAATCTGGTATAGTGTCATGATCTCATTTCACCATCTGCTCTTAATGAGTGTAAAAGTAAAACTTCCAACGTCTGCAGGTTGGCTTGTCATACCCCTCACAGGTCATTGAATCAAAGATTCTACTAAGATCCCCTTTCTTTAATGAGATGTACTGTAGTCCAAGACAATATTAAGAATATGTTTAAATGACTTATTACAGTTCACAGAATTAAAACAAAAAAATCAACAGCAGTGTTTTAAACAAAATATTGTCCAGATGGGTATGCTTTATGCCTTTGCCCTTTTTGCCCATTTGACCCATAGGGGTACACCATAGTCTATTTACCAATGGAGTCAGTCTGTCATAATGGACCTATACTTTGGTCATATCGAAGAGTCCATGGTCATATCATGGAGAAAAAAAATAAAAAAACAGGTACATGTAGCTTTCTATTTTTAATATATGAATCATAAAAATGTACACATAAAATTGCTTAAGTGTTGTAGGAGAAGTATAGAGAGACATGTGAACATTATTTTCTTCCACTTTAATTTTCAACGTTGGAGTACAGATGACGGAGATGCTACGTCTGGCATAAAGCCATTTGTAGGATATGGACTCCACATAAGCTCTGATTCTACATGCTCTGATTATACACCAATTTATGCTTTTGAAATGGAGCCAAGATTAACTTGATGGGGACCAGGGAATGATACCTTCTAGAAAGTAGAAAGATTGATTATGAGCTTAAAAAATGGTCCAATTGCAAGATTTCCGTCTTATCAAAATGAAAAGGATGAGTTTTTCAACAGCTCTCTTTCATTGATCTACCTAACAACCCATTCCATATTGAAATCATTAGACAAGAATTAAATGAAAGCATAAAACATCTTGTATGCATTTTGGCAATTTGCCTCTGTCATGCACTCTTCAAATTTGTTATTTTTACATTGTTGCAGAGTGCATGTGATTATCTTTTGTTCTATTTAATAAGAAATATGATATGTTTAGTTTGATGGCTCAAATGATGTCATTGAATTGAACATGAATTTAGATGATGTGAAACAGTTCATGAAGTCAATGATCTGGAAATTTCTTCCTCAATATATTTCCAAACCCTAAAGCTTTCAAAGAACCTCTCCAACCTTTTTGCTTCGTTAGCTAGTGCCAATCTCATAATGGATATGACAGTTTATTCCTTTGATATCTAGTTCTAAATTTCATTTCCTTTATTGCAACATCTCATCAGGAATTACAGATGACATGATGTTAGTTTGATTCCTACCCTGTCCAGTTCATACATTCCCTACCTCTCTTATTATTGTATACCGACAATCACAATCCTTTAAATCTACTGAATTACAGCTTAAGGGGGATTAAGGGATCCTAAGGATTAGCGGGGTAGAAGGATATACCCCATTGAAAACATGTTAGGAGTGATCAATCAGTAGCGTAAATAGGATTAGGACTTGGATCTGAATAGGACCTGATTTAGACCTCACACTTCTGGTCCTATGAGACATCCTTCGGACCAGTGGTTAGTGCTGCCATGTGGAACGGCTGATACACTGTTCACACTCGTAACACAAACACGTAAACTGAAAACCAGAAGGGTAATCTCTATTGCTCTCCTCATGTGGTTTCATGATCTGTTCACTCGTATCATGTAAACATGTTGTTTTAAAGAAAAGCCATATAATAAGAATATAAAGAAAATAGCCCCCAAATATATATTTGTTCACATATGTGATGGACTTTTGAATCATTTATGAATGTTTCAAAATACCATACCATGGATTATAGATTTAGAACTTTGAAAATTGAAGAAAAGAAAAAGAATAATGATGACAACAGTTTATTTGCTTTATCAATTTTTGTTAATTTTATTTTTTACTGTTGTTTGTTTACAACAATGTATTTTTTTAAATGAACGTGGTTCAGTTCTTCTTCAAATACAGTAAAATATTGTTCAAAAATTTATTAGCACTCTGTTTTAGTTGCATCTATTTTATCTATTCCTTAAACTTTGAATCAAGGTTTTACAACTCCAAAGTGCCAAACTGTATGATTTAACAGCTGTACGACTAGATGATTGTATCCTTGTGTGAATGTCATCCCTATTTCTTCCATTTTGAGACGCCCATTTTTATAGGTCTATTATATATAATTTGTTCACTCCAGTATATCTCTGAGGATTAGACTGATCTTTCTCCAGATTTATATTGAATCCTCAAATAGTTAAGTCCAGATTTAAAGAGTTCTTATGCTTAGTTGGTTACCATCTTTAAAATGTTACCTGTCTGCTTTCTCTGGTATGGAAGATCTAGGATTTATCTTTTTTTAATCTGTCTGAGAAGTTTGAAATGTGTTTCTGTTGAATAAACACCAATGCCGCTATTTCAAATAGATTTCTTGGATTTGTGCATGTGAACGCGTCGGTTTTGTCACCTCCCTTTTGATGTCGGTCTCAAGTAATCGCCTCCCCCTGGGTATGTCAGAGGTAGGAATTATCTCTTTCGGCTGTCACAGAAGTCTGAAATGTTCTTGGGCGGATTAAAACATGAATGCTTGTTTTTGTTTTTGTTGACTGTGATGTAACAGAGCTTTTACATGTTAAATTACATCTGGACATCCAATGGTAATCATTGTGCAGAGGTCATTGATTGCAGATGGGAAAATGGACGTTCCTTGAGATTTCAGTCTAGTGCATGAGATACTCGGAATGTCTGTAATTGAATTCATGCCAATATATAATAGATTAGAAGATTAATCTGTACTGCTTGTGCATTCTCCTGGTTTGCCCTACTTTAATTTGTACTCAAGAATGTTTTCAGTAAATGTCATTTAAACTATTTTCATGGGAATTCTTTTGGCCCTTTGGAGGATAACCCTATCATGTCAGTATTTTATTACAATCAATTATTTCAATTTGATTGTGAATTTATATGTAAATATATTTTAGTTTTGAGGGGGCAGTGGCCATGTTGGTCATCTCTTGGATCTGCTTTTGCTCATAATAGTATCAAGAACAACGAAGAGCTCATGCAAATACAGTAACTAGCCATGTATCCCGTACTCTGGGGACTGAACTTCACCGAAGCATCTCCTTTCATAGCCATTTAGGGCTAGGCGTCATCCTATCGGACAGCTAGCATGGCTCACAGGTCTTTCTCCAGAGATTAATCATCCAGCCATAAAACAATAGGAATGGTTGAGGAAACTTGAGGTGGACACTCCCTTCAATTGAAAACCACACCTATACTTTGCTGTGATAGTGAACATACATATGAATGTTAGTAGGATTGAAAGGGTTAGGTCATTTAGCAGGTGTGGTTTCTTGGGGATTACCCAGATGTCGACTGTCATATCCTTTCTACTTTGTCCTAAAGGTTTGTCATGAATATCTGCAGTAGGACAACTGGATTTCATCTTACTGTTAAATTAGAAAGTAGATAATTCAAAGATAGTACAGATTTGGATTGAAGATTTGTAGAGGAGCAAAATAGACACACAAAGTAGTGATTTGATGGGCAAAAAGACAGAGAGAAAGAGAGAGAGAGAGAAGGAGGAGATATAAAGATGACAGCTAGACAGAGAGACAGGGACAGAGAAAGTGTGTTAAAAAGAGAATATCATTTGTGTATTATTAAAGTCCAATTTTCTTTCAAAACGGTGGCAATTAAAACAAAAAATGAGAGCAAGATATCAGTAAAATTGAGGAAAATTAAAAGAATTATTATTTAATTAAATAGGAAAGTTTTAAGGATAGCTGCACAAAGTCACTACTCTACGGCACTTTTTTGAAGTTAAGACATACTGAAAGAGATATATTGATAATAATTAAAACATTTTTTTTTTTGGGGGGGGATACATTTTTGCCTGGCTGACATAAAGTGATAATGAACTTGTAGGTAATGTGACATCATATTTGAAGTTCTCTGTACATACTATAACCTTGTCTCAATTACAGTAAGCCATGGTTTCATGAAGCATTAATGGGTAGCATCCTTGTCTCCGTTCGCTAATTAACAATACACCCCCATCTTATATGAGATGGTAATTAACCGATCTAATTGTGGAAGCAATAATTGCATTGCATTCCATGAGTAATCTCAACCTCGGGTTATTGAGAGTACATTGGCAGGTTGATGGGATGAGTATTGGGAGGAGAGGAGGGGGGGGGGGGGGGCGCGAGGGGGGGGGGCGCTAGGGGGACTTCACCCTTTAACAATTGAGCAGGAATGCCATTATAAGAGCAAGAGCTTATGTTATTATGTTTTCTCTTGACCCCTTTCTTTATATATTAACATTATCATTGATACAGCTAATATATTACGTGTGTGTGTGTGTGGGTGTGGGGGTGGGGGGGGGGGGGGGGTTGGCAGCATAAATAATGAATTTCGAGGGCTCCTTGTAAACCAACCTTGGGCTTTTCTTTTGAGTTAATTTAGATTAATTGTTTGGAATTCTTCTGGCAGACAAGTGGTGTTAGAAAGATCAGCTTAAGGTTTAAGCCATTATATTCATATTAAGTACTATTTGGAAAAGATGATATATTTCTAATAAGTATAACCTGTTGAATCTGTTACACTATTATCTACGAGGACCTGCTAGGTGGTCCCTATATTAAGCTTATGGAGATCAGAGCAATTCAGAAGTCATTGGGGGTTAAGGGATAAGGACAGAGCAAGCTTTAGGAGATTATTAAAGTCATTCACCTTTATACAGAACAAAGCATTATGTTAATCTTCTATTCTCGGCTTGAAGCCAGAGATGGAACAGTATGAGCATTTGATCTACTTTGAAATCAACATTTGGTCAGGATATACAATGTATAGCTCTGGAATCATATGTGATATGAAAGGGCCATCTCAGAGACCAGCTCAATGATTTTATTGTAATTCAGTCTAGTTCATTACTTTATCCCTTCCCAATATAACCTGATTTGCAATGTAGAGTATGTATATGAAACAAAGTTTCAAAGAAAATATAGAAAATGAGAGGGGTAATTACGCAGAAGATTAGCTTGCAGTTGTTGTGCGTAGTTGCTTTACTGAGATATTGGCATGTTCCTGTGGTGCTGTAGAACATATTGATACTGAATGGCGTATATGAGTATCCAGAACATGATCCCCGAAATTTGATTCATGTGCTAGATATTCTGTGAAGCCATTTGTGAAATTCAGAAAATTTTCAACATCAAACGATTAAAAATGATTAATTAGAGCCATTTGCACAATAAGAAACTTATGTGACGATCACATAATTATTAGATCGATTCTCTTATATCACTACATTAAACTTTTTGTTAACTTATACCACTTGCAAAACTTATATGGCTTTGTTTTCCAATGAATGCATGTGGATGGACGAGCTACCTTATCTAAAAAGAGGATTCCAGGAAGGCTTAAAATAGATTTGGACTTTTATTTTGTAGAGGTAGCTGACACACGATGTTACTAAACATTTATAAAATCATGTAAACACTCGTGTCCTCACCTGTTACACATTCATGTAAAGGTGAAAGCCTGTAACAGAGATAAGAAGGAAATATGAGCATGTTATTCCTTATATCATTGCCTTGACTATTAATTACCGGTAGTTCTTTCCAATATTCTTGACTCGTCGCATTGTTATGTAAATGCACCTCAGAGGCGGAACCATTTTTGAACAACAAAAGTACACAGCCCGGACACTCGAGTCCGTTGATTGGAAGTCAGTGAACTTGCCTTAAAGGGATCGTTTAACAATGTTAAATCTGAGATGCACGGCCCTACGTGTTATCAGTGTCTGTGATATGGTGTTATATTAAATCCCTAAAAAATTGCACTTCAAAATGATCATGAAGTGCCTCAAAAAAGTAAAAATCTTTGAGTGACCGGTTTTTCCTTACTCGTTTTCCCCAATAGCCTTTAGTGTTATATAAACTGTTAGGAAAACGGAAAATTAAATTTTGATTTCCAATCATAAATATCTTGACAATCTGACAGGCGATCGGCTAGTCAAAGTCATGGGATTCCTGACTGACCTAAAGGTTTTATATTTTAAAATTGCAGCATGAGCTGAATCCAGGATTTTGTTTCAGAATCTGCGACAATGTTACCGAGTCCCTTTAAGATGATGTTAACCTATCATGATGGGTATTGACCCTCTGAGAAGTCATTCACTTTATCAAATATGGTGCAGTGTATAGGTAGAGATCATTCATCTTTTACTATCAATTTATTTGAGTGGCTACATGTGTATGCCGTTAGGTTACCTCACTCCAACTAGCACTTTGAATTCATTTTTTTGATAAAATAGAAATAAGATTTGTTTGTTAGGTTGTCTTGGCATATAACTATCAATATTGTATTCTTATACATGACTTTATTGCTAATTTACATAGGTTTTTTCGACTTAATTATTGTAAACACGATGAGCAATTATAATACAATGTAAGCAAGTATTCTAGAAGTAGTACCATGGCTTCGCACACAGTTAGCACTATTGTGCATTGTTTAGATTTTATTCAGTGTTTGTTTGTTACAGATACCATTCAAAGAAAATTTACTACTTTTTATTTTTCATTCTGCTAGCCAGGACTCCACTTTAATTCAACAAAGTACCTATACTTTACCCAGGTTTCATCCAAACTTCAAGCCTTGCAGATGTTTACAAAGTATTATCATCACTTATCTGACAAACACAGCCTTATTGTAGTCCTCACTTGGACCAAAATCTTCTTGAGCTGGGGCATCAAGTAGGCTTACAGTCCGTTTGAAGTTTGTTTGTAAAACCTTGCCACAAAGGCTACAATCTACTCACTTCTTAAATAGGAAGTAGTAAAATGGAATTAAGATACTTGTAAGGGGAAGATTGGCAAATTTGTGTGACTCTGGATATTGTTCGATCTGCTTGCTTTTGGGATGAAGTGCTTTATTTTGTGACTTTTTGTCACTTGTTATAATTTGGAGATGATCACAGCATGATACAGACAATTAATTTGGAAACCTCCCTTCTCTTTCTTTAGACTCGTAGTCATGTAGACTTGTTGCCTGTACTAGGAACGGAAGTGATTACCTTTTGTGTATCTTTGTGGTTGTGATCCGATTAATCAGTAGTCCTGAAAACCTGATTAGTGATGGGGATATACTTTATGCATCCAAATGCATCGCATACCCTTAACTTCAATGGACCTCAACTATTGAGGTGAAGAAACAGATCTGTGATGGCCTAAGAACTTTAGGAAATCAGAGTAAAGAGAAATGGATTTTATATCATATCTCCCATGCGTCTGCAAGTTGTGCAGTATATTGCTCAAAGCTATGTTTCAAATATGCCTCTACAGTACCTTCATTTTGTACGTTCCCAGAGTTCTTCTTCGGACAAAAACCATGGAAACACACAAGAGCCTTGGTATTGTGCCAAAATGACCATTCCAACCCTATTATATCATAAAAGTACCCCAGTTTCTTTCGAGAATCTTTCTTACATCTCACTTCATACATCCATTACCGAAGCTGATGATTTCTAAACCTTGATGTCTTTCTCTAGTTGATCCTTTTAGGCCTGTTTTCATCAGCTCAAGATTGCCGAATAGCCCACTATTTCTGATTTGGGAAATAATCAGAAGTTACAAACCACATCTTCGTCAGCTCAAGGCTTGACCTCGAAACTTAAAACTCAAGCTCGAGATATTTTGTTCAGCGTTCGCGCATAGTGGGAGTCTTTGGGGTGGTGAAGACGCTCCGGACAAATAGCGGGATATTTTGCAAACTAACCCAAGATATCTTGGGATGGGTATTTCGACCAAATATCCCGCTCATTGCAACTTCGGCTGATGAAGACGCAAATTAACTGGATAATTTGCGATCGGGATAGTTGAATTAGCGGGATATTTGGCAATCTCGAGCTGATGAAAACAGGCCTACTGCCTCCTCCTTGTTCTCATGTGATGAGGCTTTGAGAGCGCTTTTAGGAGCATCTTGAAATAACACTTGATCCACAGTGTATAAACACACCTGACACCCCTTGTTATTCATCCATAAATATTTAGTCTCCTACCAGAGAACATGCTGCATGCTCGGAGCATTCCCTTGGAGAGAGAATTCAGCTAGGTCATGTTCGCATGAGACAGTGAGACTAGGATGTCTGAGAGGTTGCGTTTATCTAGCAAATTTTTGGCTAGAATCAGGTTTCTCAAACGTCTTTCAGGCAAATTTAGAAGTAGATAAACGCAAAGCCTTTTTCAAACGTCTTTAGATATGGGCATATCAAAAGACGCAAAAAGGTGCGTTTTGTATGTGACATACAGCCAGAATCACGTTTCTGAGAGATCGATAAACGCAAAGCTGTTTTGTACCTCACATACAAATAGGACCACACAGGTGTTGTGTACAAGCATACGTGTGAAGTTGACCTCCGAGAAACTGTCTGCTTCCCGGGTCAAACGGAGCTGAGCAGCTGCAAAGAGACAAGGCCTTTATTGTGAATCGTGAAGTGTAGATAAACGCGACATCCCGCAAATCACGATCGTATAGTGGGGTTCGATAGTGGGGTTCGATAGTGGGGTACGATATGTACATATCTAGTGGCAAGCCTAGATAAACGCGCCCTAGGATGTCTGTGCATGCTCTAACATATCGGTTTATATTGCCATTTGGTCTACCACCAGTTAATCTACTACCCAATCGGTCTATTCCCATATGCAGCCCGTTAACATTATCGACATTGTCTAATAATCATTTTGTCTACTCATCTTTTGGTCTAATGACCATTTGGAATAAATAGTTATTTGGTCTAACCTCTAATAAATCTACTACCCATTTGTCTTGTCTATTCCGATATGGTCTACACCCAGCCTGTCGACTATCCAAATGGTCTACTTCTCATTTGGGCTAAGGACAATTTGGGCTAAGAGTTATTTGGTCTAATTCCCATTTTGTATACTATCTGTGAGGTCTAATAATCAATCGGTGATTATTATTGTTTATGATTAAATGATTATTAGACCATGTGAACAGTTGACAGATTGGATGTAGACCATACAGGAATAGACTAATTGGGTAGTAGACTAACTGATTGAAGACCAAATGGCAATAAACCCTCTGACATATTATCTGCTTCAAGTAATTAAGAGCCAAGATGCATGGCCCTAAATCTATGTGAAAGTATATGAGTTAATGCCCATCTGGCTTTAAACAAACAATAATTATGTTCCAGTAATAATTCGTCCCTATTTTCACGAAGTGACGGTAGTGAGGAAAATCGTCACGCAAACTGTATGCGATTTTATTTCACTACCGTCACTTCGTGAAAACAGCGACAAATTGTTCAATGTGTAGGGTGAGGGTTAGAGTTGCAATTGGGATTTAGGTAATAATATAAATTCTTAATACGTCATCGATTTAGTATTCTGAAGTGCAGGTTAGGGTTAGTGTTATTATTTGGTCTAGGATTGATGTTAAGAGTTTGGTCAGTGTCGGATAATGAGTTAATGACCATGGGGCACTTGTCGCTGGAGCATGTATCAATAACCTTTGTTGTGAAATCTGAAGTTTTCACTTTTTAATTATCATCCATCAAAATTTAAAGTTTACTTGTAACTTTGGTAAAATAAAGAGAAATATCTGCTTTTTTCAAATGGAAAATAGTGATGACAAGCAGTATGCTTTGTGGAGTCAACACCAATGTGCCATCGATATCAGCACATAAACTGATCGTGATTGTACATATGGTAGACAAAGTTCAGCTAAATGTTGCGGTCGACTGAATGTTGTGGTAGAATGCTTAAAGTTGACATGCATGTTGCGCTTGGCTGTTATCCACTGACATACTCAAATAAACTCCTTTGAGATGTTGATGTGATTTGAAGTTTGGTTTATGGAAATTTGTCCAAAGAGAGACATAGTGAATACATAGCCTCTTTTAAAAGTTCATAAATCAACGATTGAGAGGAGAAAGGCTGAGGGCACACTTGAGTTCCGATGACATCTCCCACTTATTTACTTTGGTTTTAAAGAAAATTGTCTTTTAAATATTTTTCTTTCTGTCAAGAACATGCCCTTACCCTCTGAAAAGCATGCTAAAAGACATAAAAATGATATGATTATTGTTATAATTCTGATGAATTTCCTTGCATGAAATTTGCTTTGAGTTTGTGACAAATTTTGTTTTGCTCCCTCAACTTGTCTTGTCTTGCTCCCTCAACTTGTCTTGTCTTGTATTGTAAAGAAAATGACCCCACAAAGAAAATGCCCTCAGCCCCTCATCCCCTTAAAAATATGACTAAAAGTATCATTCAAAGTAATTTAAAATCATTAAAATATACCGATACAGTCTTTACACAATAAATTATTTATGATTTCAGAATTTTAGATAATTTTCTTTATGATATACGACTGCAATAATATGTAGGTATTCAACTCAAGAACCGAACAGTCAGTAAAAAACAATAAAAAAACTACAAACTGTTTTTGACACATCATTAAAAAAGTCATACTTCTGACACACTTTCCAGAGTTTTTTTTGTGAGGTATTTCGAGAATCGTCATGTTAGCTTTACCAAATCAATATATTACCTTTAATCATGTGACATATGAATTATTAGACAGTTGTCATCAGCAATGCATGCACCCCGAAGCTTGGCTTTGAACCAATACAATGAAAGATTTATGCGTCGTACGTGAGAAAAACCTAGACTACTCAAAATAGGTTTGTATATAAATCTTCATCATTAGCGGTACAGAAGATTTCCCAGACAAAGTTCAGATAATATTGTTCTAAGAAATAAATTTATTGCTGATTTCAAGGACTGCTCTTATATTTTGTATTTGTTATCAAACGTCGTTGTTATATTACATGTACATCTATATTTTACTTTGCTTGTTTGATTGTTTGATTGAGCTGATTGGAGACGAGTGAGTATCCCTTTCTTTTGTAAATTTGAAAAAAGTCAGATATTTAAAAAACTTTTTGCCTCTTTAGATATTTAGATGTTTTAACAGAAGGTGGCCATTACATGTGCATTTTGAGAAACAGACAGAGTATACCGTATGTAGTAGTTAGTACCATCCTCAAGGAAGGACATCACCGTTTCAGCCTATTATTTTAGTTTTTTTTAAAGCATATATCAATAATCGTTCAGTATGAAAGCATGGTTGTGTTTAGGCCCTTTTGCAGGTTAGCAAGAACATACTTTGATCTATTGAGAGTCAGAACTATATTAAGCCTTAATCATATTTTTGCATACCGGTACATGCAGTTCAACCCTTTCTGACTTTAAGAAGATGCTTCTAGATATCCATCAAACAACTTTCGAAAAGTTTCTCAGCACTGTGAGCTTTTTCTTTTATACATGGTGCAAGCTTGTCTATAGAACACTTGGTAATAACATCATCGCTTGGACATTCCAAACTGGACATCTATTTTCTCATTTCTATCTCATCAACCTCCTCCAATTTCAAATCAATCTCCAGCCTCATGGCAAACATAACAATCGCGCACCCCTACACGTGATTCAATTTATGCCAGTATTTTATCCCTGATGTTAACGTGGTCTAGAAAACATGGCTGGTTTGGAAGACCGGCTGGCTAGTGGGTGTAACCTGTCATTGTATGTCATTGGACCTGACAATGAGGACTGGTCCTGATAGTGACGGTGTGACAGGCCCATAGTAGTCTTCAATATCAAACTCAGTACTTTACGCAGGTCATTGACAAGAATTGAAGGAGCCGTGTCAAAGATTTTGGTCAACATAGCTCAGGTGAGCTTGCAGCTATTAAAATAATAAGGATCATCCCAGTGTTTTCTTTTGATAGATGGAATTAAGCGTTTATGTAGTCTGCAATCTATACATAGTAGGCTTTTACATTTAAAGTGCTGCAAATAGGTATTGTTCCAATGTTCTTAGAGGAATATTGTTTTGAAGGGTATTTGATTAAGGCCATTACAAAAATTAAATCATGTTTAGCGTCCCCGCCAACTTCCTTTTTGGGGGCCGCCTGCTTTTTTTGTTTCCCCCCAATTTATTTCCTTTTTTTTTTCTTTATTATTTTTTAATGAAAAAACATGAAAAACATACCATACTGCTAAAATGATCTTTTCCTGAAGTTAAAAAAAAAAAAAAAAATTGCTGGTGGCCATCTTGGAAAATAGCGAGACTGTCAGGGAAAATGAACCGACCGGCCATTTTAATAAAAAAAAAAAAAAAAAAAAAAAGGGCCTCCTCCTTCCTATTTAAAAAAAAGGCAGGATGCTAAAAATGTTTAAAAAAAAAATATTTAGCCTAAGGTAGTTTTTAAGTGAGCTCCTAATTTTTCTACACAAAGTTAGCACTTTTTGTTCATATCTAGCTATGACAAGCACATGTAGTTCTTAGTATGCAATGTAACCATTGAGTCCTTTTTCTTGTGTGGAAAAGAGAAAACTAGATCCAGGGTCTCTTTAACAATCAGAAAAGTTTAACTTTTTGGTCATGTCACAAAAAGATGTTGTATGCATTGAACTCTGTGCCTCACAGTCTTATGGATGATGCAATTTACTGTCTGGCAGAGTGAAGTGTTTTGTCAACTTTGAATATGGATGTTGTCCGTCCGTTCCGCAAGCAGACTGTAGAAGGGGACCCATTTATTGAGCTGACTCTCTGCTCTATCCTGCCTGGCAGTGATGGTTGATCTCTTGAACAGCAACCTGACACAGTTACCATGGTAACACCACATAAACCCAAGCCAGATTAGATGAGTCTGATCTTGACAGGTGTATGGGGCTAGTAATGGGACTATTGAATAGAGGGAGGTGGCAAGGCAGAGACGCAAGGGCTGTAGGTGGTCAAGTTAACAGGAGTCAAGGTGTCGCCAAGATCACAAGGAATACACACAAACCACTGAAAACCTGACAAAAATATGTTCTCGATGAGTGAGTGAGTGCCATTTTTGTAGACTCATTCCATTGTTCAAATTATGAAACTCTATGACTCTTGGAGGTCTGCATTCAATATAGTTGTTTTCATTTTTTGAGGACTGAAGTTCGATAAGTGAGACGTACGCATGTACCCTCCATGTATCTCAAAACATGTTTTATCTTTGACTCACAATTCTTCTCAGAAATTACTCATTCCCTGTATGTTTTGAAAGAACAAGAACAGCTGCGCAAAACCTCTTATGTGTAAAATTAATATAAATCTCATGGATATCATTAGAATCTTTGTCATCATTATTCTTACTACTGTTGCTGTTCTTGTTGATGTTATCATTTTCATCATCATCATCTTATCATGCTATCTTGAGAAATGTTGTTACTATGCTCTGTTGTCAACAAATCATATCTCTAAAAGTTTCCATATCAATGTATGAAATAAAAAGTTAAGATAGTTACATGTATATGCAAACTTTGACAAATTTCCTGCAAAGATTCAAAAGTGTCTGTAACTTTCTAGTTACCCCAGCAATCTGCAGGTATAATCAGGCGTAAAAAAAAGAAGAAGTTGTATTGCCCTTCAGGTGCCAAAACATGGGTCGGTCGGTCGGAAATCTTAAAAAAATAAAAATTAAACAAAAATGTTACTCCCTCTTTGGGCTGATATTCAGTTTTGAATGCTATAATACATTTTTTCCCTAAAAAAACGGTAAACAAAAAAAAGCCAAAAGGGCAATACAACATAGTTTTTTGTAGGCCTCAGTGACCTACCTGATGCCCCTGGAAATGACAGGAATATGTCTGCTTACCCTGTAAACTTGATACCTAGCTTGAGGAAAGAAATGACACACTCATGTCAATCAAGTCGTCCTTGTTTTCACGAAGTGACGGTAGTGAGGAAAATCGTAACGCAAAGTGAATGCAATTTTTTTTCACTACCGTCACTTCGTGAAAACAGCGACGAAGTGTAAAAGGTTAAACTATGCTTAAAGGTAATTATTGATCATCAGGTTATTTCTGTTCCCCCTGATGAGTGATGGGTTGTAACATTGCCTCCTACTGGTTATAATCAAATTACAGAGGAATGACAACAAACCTTGATCAAATAGTTCATTTACTTCATCAAAATTGTCTGATTCATTTGAATGTCTGAAGCTTCTTGAAGAATGATTCACACTAATTTATGATTCACTCTCTTACATGAGTGTGAAGCATTCTTTAAGTTATAGTGTAGTACCTTACAAGGTCTTTTACAAAACATATTCAGATAGTAACTCTCCTTTAAAAGAAAGTATTGAACCTTTTTAAAAAGCTACCCTGTGATATTTAATTTGTTGTGGCTTTTAATGGTGGAATAAAAGTATCAGAAAGTGTCGCGCAAAATAATTAGGAACAAGTGCGTGGAAAGAGATTTTCACCATCTTTTATTTTCCTAACAAGTTACAGAAACACCTGCAGCAGTGATAGATTAATTTCATTATGAGATGATTAATATGTCATTCTGGTTTTGTTCTCTTGTGTTTACTGCTTTACTCAGAGTTTGAGTCGTGTCATCCAAATTTTAAATCTTTTAATTTGTCAAATTTTAGTTAAATGCTAGATGGTGACAGCTGTCGTGTGAACTTTGTTTTGGACATAAAACATAGCTTACAACTGCAAATTGGAATTCATTGTGTAATTATGTTATAAATCTGACAACTTCTGATCCTAAAACTTTCAAAACTTGAGAACCTTTACTCCTGTGGTCAGACAATGTAATAAGATGAAAGGTGATTCAGATTGATTTTAATCCACAGTTTGTGCAAGTGTTTTATACCAACTGACAAGATGTTGATTGATTTGTTGACTGTGTTTGATATCATAGGATCGATGCTGAGTGAATGACGAGATAATCAGTCTAGCAGGTGTGCTTATAGGGATGGATTTGAGGTGGAAGGCATTGTCATGTCCATACCTATATGTACCTCTGTATCAAATCCTCCTGAAGGTCACACCAAGTGTTCGTTAAGGTCATGGACTTGGCGAAAATATGATTGGATTCCTGCTTTTACATGGTCTAAAGATCAGATGATTTATTTCAGGAAAAAATTGAGTTTTGTAAAACTGGTAAATCCACATTTTGGCTTTAAATACAGTGCTGTGTTTTGGGTAACCTAAAGTCCTCTTAATTTGAGCTCTTTAAATGAGGATAAAAATAAAAACAATATTTCTGATCATATAGCGCTTCATACATCGGCAATGTTTGAGTTTCTAAGCATTTTACAGATATGTTATTACCCCTGGGTAAAGTTTATGAACAAATATATTTTGTTCATATTTTGTGGTTTTGTATACTAAAATAGTGATAAGATATTTGTATGTTATGTTTAAGTAATATTGACTGCCTTCTGGGCAATACGACATATATCGCCCGAACCGAAGGTGAGGGTGATATATGACAAGTCGTATTGCCCTGAATTAGGCAGTCAATATTACTATTATTAACCACATCAGACATCTAGAGCAAACGAGAAACTCTTACTATCTTATACTCTTAAATTATGTAGGCTATACAGGGTTTCCTAACATTAGAAGTTGCAAAAACATTGTCAAACCAGCACTGTTTATCCAGTGTTTGACAGATTTTCGATACACTGCAAACAGTTTGCCTAGGGTGTGATTGTTACGTCACAATGGAGTTGGCGCAAAGTGCGCATTTTCTTATACGCGATGCGCGATGTAAATTACAGTAGCTGATGCGCGATGTAAATTACAACTGGATCTACATTATTGCTCACTAGTTTAACACGCATTTTGCCATTGACTTTTCTGAGCGGGCTAAAATATTTGTCCATTGGTTTACTGTATAACCTATATCACCCGCCAAATTACACACAAATCCCATTGACTCTTCTGAGCGGGCTAAAATATTTGCGCATTGGTTTACTGTATAACCTATATTGCCCGCCAAATTACACACAAAATCCCATTGACTTTTCTGAGCGGACTAATTTATTGTAATTTTGTTGGTTTATCCATCAAACCTTGAGGGCAATAACATTTAAAAATTGACCTGCTCAGATGTCTGATACGGTTAATAATATAAGTTATTGAATGACATTATGCGATACAGCAGCAGCAGTGTTGATGAGGAGGTATCTCTCTGTTGTTAAAATGTTGTGCAATCCATGGATTGCGTTGTCTACAAACTCTCAAACTGAACTTTAATATTATCAATATAGAAACTGTGATCATAATTCAAGGATGTAGACTCTACATAAGGCCTACACAGTTGAAATAACTGAAATTGTGGAAAGTTCTAAAATAGGTAATTCAAAGGTTATTTTAATGTTCGCACGTCTTGTCGTCTTTGCCAAGTTTCCAAAGAGCCAATTAGAACTTTGTAATGCAGAACCTGTACATTTCCTGCACACATAATTCCTGAATATGTATGGACCCCTGGATAAGGTCCTACATGTATTCATACGCAGGTAAAATAAATGTAGGTGATCATTGTACATGGATGAGTATGGAGTATACCATCAGTTAAGAGCCAGAAGGGTGTTAACTGTTTACTCTGAGTAATATTGTATGAGATAATGACTTTCTGGCTCTCACCAACGAAACACAGTAGTTCACATTCACCTGACTCATAGAGGAAGCACCAATAAGAAGACTAATGTGCTCTAAGTGCTTCTAAACATGTGCAGGTACTTTCAAGCTTAACTCTTGTGGTTTCTAAACTCACATGGTCCTCATCAACAGAAGCATGGGAGTGATATATGTGCCTCATGCTAAATCATAGAATATGCTATCTTTATGGTGATAGGAGGAGAAAAGAGGGAGGTATATAGTGCAAGGGAGAGAAAGATATATCTATTTAGATATTGATATTAGACAGAGAAAGAGGTTGATAGACAATAAGAGATAGAGATAGAACAAGAAAAAGAGGTACATACAGAATCAAGTTTTTAAGAAAAAGAGAGAATATTTGAATATTAGAGAGAGAGATGAAGGGGGAGGTAGAGGGATGAGGAACACAAACTTTAAGTGGGGGCGATTAAGTCAATTGGTTAATTCACTTTAAGACTCTCAAGTGAGATGTCTCGGGTTCAAATCTTGGCCAGGTACCTCTCGTCCTGAAACAAGGCACTTTTATCTAGCTGCCTCTCTCAACACAGGTGGGTAGTAAGTAAATGGAAATTTAGTATGCATTTTTGAGAATATTATTTTAAATTTAAATTTTGAAAAAATAGCCAATTAAAAAGGTAGGAGTTGTTAGTTATTACATGTATCTGATATTTTTTAAAATCATAAAATTGGCATGGTAAGCTTTGAAAGTCTTCAATTGAATTGGTACTCTAATATGTCCCAACTGAATCGGTCCTCTGTCTCTCTCTCTCTCTCTCTGCGTCAGAGCAGTAGCTCTATAAACCAGCCTACTGGTAGGCTTGATTCGAAAGAGGTGTTAATGTACCAAACTAGGCCGGTGTTTATAGATGCATTCCTCCAAAATTGCCGAAAACTCTTCCCAAGTTTTGACAACGGTTTGCCTTAAATTAGCCCTGAACGATTCTGTCGTCTTTCAATTATATCCTTGGCTCTCGCGGGACCCCGTAAAATGTTGCAAGAGGTTTAGGAAAGAGCGTGTGCCTTTTAGAGATACAAGACAAGGTAGAGTTTAGGGGAGCACGTTCAGATAGGGCATTCGTAAACAATGTGTCCGTGCAATGTTTAGGCCTGCGTGTTCATAATCATGGTTTTGAACCAATGTGATCATGTTGAAAATGGGCTCGCTGTTCAATGCTGATTCCTTTTTTAATTTGCTTTTGACCACATTGAATGTAGCAAGGATTTTTAATTAGTTTACAATGTTTTATGTCATGGAAATGTCTCTCTTATCCATTTATTTCTCTTTCTCTTTCTATACCTTTGTCCCCCTCTTTTTTGTGGGGGGGGGGGGGGGGGGGTAAGGTAGGAGGGCAGGGGAGTGTTTAGATTATCAAGAAAGATAAGGCAAAGCGTATCTGTTTTACATTCTGTTTTAGAGTTTGTCTGATGCAAAATGCATTCAGAAGCTCCATGATGGTATAAATTCAGAACTGAAACCAATTTTTACAGCATACTCTTCCACTGGCTCAACCGAACTAAAAAAACACACCTTTTCTCCAACCTGAACATGCTTAAAAGTAGCTGCAATGTGGGCTGTGTAAATAACGCCCCTGCTCTGCCTTCTTTTATCCCATGATTTGACCTTTGACCTCCGTAAATGAGGGCAAGGGGGTTTGGCAGCTGTTAAGAGTTCTCGTTGTTGGTTTAATCCAAAGTTCATTGACTTCGAAAGAGACGAAGATAGGATGGGGCAATTTTGAAGAGTACAATTTTTGATGTTTTGACACTCAAGTAGGTTATCAAGTTCAGAATCTTATTTGATATTCATTATAACAAATCAAATATTTAATTCTCATGTTGTATAACGTGATCCCCAAAGAAGGGCCTATTACAGACAGAAATAGATTGAGGCACTTTCCTCCGAGATTAAGCTTACTTTTAATCACCTCCCTAGATATTGGGATACACTTACAGCTTTGAAAAGCCAAGTTTCAGTGAAAGTAAAAGTCATGTTACAACTTACCTTACAGAGAGGACTTATTAAAAGGGGTGGGGAATTTAACTGAAATCAAGTATTTCTTTTCAAAGACTGTTGTTTTTTATTGTTTATGTTAAAGAAAAAAGAATACTGACCATTCTGAATCAAAAGTATTGCATTGGGTTTGACCACATATCCCTGTAGAGTTATTTTTAAAAAAAAATCATAAAACTGATGAGTGCTGTATCAAGTTGCAATCAAACAAATTCTCTCTATATTTTTAACACACTTTCAAAGATATTTAAAGTGTGTGGAGGCATAGCTCTGTGCACTTTTTTTCTAAATGACTAGTCATTTTAATTGCAAAAGGAATGGCATGCAATTGTAACTGCTAGGAGCCAACTTTTTAAAATATATAGTAAAGAGAGAACGAGGTATGTAAACATTCAATAAAATGATGTAACTTTCTTGTCAAGAATGGAAAATTATTCTAATTGTAGTTATGAGGTTTTTCTTAAATGTTGGTCACTCGTAACAGAGGTATCAGTAGCTGGCTTTGCCTGGAGGTATAGTAAAACACTGCTGGACATCAATTACCTACTGACCTCTAATCATAACTAGTCAAGATGAAGTTCACTTCAGTAGTAATCACTTACACATGTATCAATATACGGGACTGTAGACGGCATGCTGTTACTATGACAATGGCATCTGTTGTTTATTTTTGGTTCTTTAGAAAAGAAGACTAGACGAGAATTCTGCGTATTAGTTTAAGTAAATTAAACATATACTCCTAGGCCTGTTTTCGTCACTTTTCAAGTCAAATTAACAAATATTAATTCTAAATATGCTATCTCTAGAAGATGTAGACATGTTCATGTAATTAATCTTAGGTTCCTAGTCAGTATTCCTTGTTTGTTGTGTGAAATACACTTAAATTTGTTGTTGTTTTTATTAAGTTAATTAGGATAATGAGTTTTTGTTTTTATTTTTCATATTGGCAGCATTGATTTTTTCACTCTAAATATGACACATTGCAGACATTTTTCAAGAAAAGTGATGGTTTTGCAATTATGTAAGTTGCCATTAGTCATGCTTTTTTTCTTCTACCAATGAAGATCCTATATGAAGTATGATATTCACGAAGAGAGAGAGAAAGAGAGAGAGAGAGAGAGAGAGAGAGAGAGAGATATCAAAAACCCATCAGGGACTTTCCAATTGGTTTCATAAGGGAGACTGAGCTATGAAGTATGAAGTTATCACTGCACTTTCCCAATAGGCTATGTTATGATTGTTACAAACTTGTCGTATTGTATTTGCCCTAAAATGCTTGAAAGAATATTGTCCAGTCCAATATTACAACCCCTTCAGCTCCCACAGCCATAAATATACATACATGTTTTGTTGAGTTTATGAGATCCTAGCAGTCAGGGCACTTCAAATGTGTCATTTGCACACAATTCTGCAAAAAATTTCAAAACAAATTTGTTTGAACACAATTTAAGTGAAATTTTGCCATCAATTTTGTCAGCGAATTAGAGGCTCCCAACACTTTAGAGGGGCTTTAATCACATTATACCCAGATTCCTCCTTTTCTCCACCAGCCTTAAAGCTAATCCCTAATGAAACTTTAACTTTCTTAGAGTGGACAAAATTATGTTGGACAGCGGTAATCGAGACATAATTCATATGGATTATCAAAACACGTTCCTAATAGCATGCTGCGCTGAGTCTAAACATGGACCCACTACACAGTAGGTCCATGGTCTGAACCTGGTGTAGATATCATCATTAATGTGTAGCAGGACATCTATCACCAAAGTTTTCTTTTGTTTTTTGTTAGATAGATACATTAACAAAAAAAATCATTCACTTTATCCCTTCTTGCCCATAGAGTTCCTCTCTCTGAAGAAAAACTCTCATTCCAAATGTAGTCGCACCTCTTGAGTCAATGACCCTATATTTTTCATGTCTTCAATAAAACCTGATCCCCTCCAGACTAGCCTACAATTAGGGGCTCACCGCTAAGTAATGTTATATCAATGAGATCGGTTCAGGAAACTAGATTTCCTGCCACTGCGGTTTGACAGGTTGGAAAGAGCTGGAATGAAATGAAATTTGTAGAACTACTGTTTACAATTTGAAGTTAAGAATAGAGGTGGGTTTTCCTCCATTCTTATTCTTTGACATTCTTGAGTATTGTTTATGAACTTAACAGGAAATAAATTGCAGTTTTATTTAGATTACATCATCGATTATCTAGGTCGAGACAAGCTTGTTCCCAAACACACTAGTAAAAATATTATCATATCTTGTAGATTTCTTACAGATTAAAATTTCTTGATCAGCATTTTTGTGTTGTAGTCGAGTGGTTTACACACCTTCATATTTAAACCATTGACTACTGAATTCTCTCATTCCTATAGGCTTAATACAGGGACCACCAGGTTCCAGTAGGCAATAGGTTAATTTTGGTATTCATGCTGATGACGTTGACAGTAATATAGGAGATCAGTCAATGTACTCATATCAAAAGCCTGGGTATTATCCTGTGGTATGATGATGATGTCATCACGTGTTGCCATGGTAACATGTTTCATTTCATCGTCCATTGTGATCGCAGTGTGAACATCCTACAATCATCATCATGCATAAACTCACTATCTGATAGGATGGACTGGTCTATCTCTCTGCATCATGTCAAGGCAATCAACCACAGGTCGGTCAGTATCAGAATAGGCCTGTCATCATCAGCTCGAGATTGCCAAATGACCCGCTTTTTTAACTATCCCGATCACAAATTATCCAGCTAATTTGCGTCTTCATCAGCCTGCAGTCGCAATAAGCCAGATATTTGGTTGAGATAATCATCCCAAGATATCTTAGGCTAGTTTGCAAAATATCCAGATATTTGTCCGGTGCGTCTCCACCAGCCCGAAGATTCGCACTATGCACGAACGCTGAGTTTCGAGGTCGAATCTCGAGCTGATGAAGATGCGATTTGTAACTTCAGGCTTATTTTCCAAATCAGAAATAGTGGGCTATTTGGTAATCTCGAGCTGATGAATACATACCTACTGTTGCATTATAGTAATACACGTGACAGGTAGTCAAAGGTCCAGTCCAGTTGACCTTTACTGATTGACACTACACACACATATATCACAACATGTCTGGAAACAATCAACAAGTTATTTGCACTTGTTAAGTATCTAATTGATCCGGTTCTTTTCCAGTTAATCAGGAAAGTGGGCAGTTTGGAGAGAAACTTTGGAGAGGTTTTGAGACAGATAGGTCATAGATGGGACGTCTCTGGTCTCGTTACACACCCCCTGGAATGACTAATTTCCAGTTAATTGCCCAACCACATCTTCTTATTACACTTATTACATCTTCTTATTGTTGATGTAGGCACTCTATTATTGGAAAAGTTTTTGCATTTTAGAGAGAAAAGTAATTAAGTAAACCATACCAACTTTGAGAAAGTTATTTTTTTATCATGATAAATAGATATGTCATTTATTTTATATGTTATGAAATAATTAAAGGTTCATTATCAGAATAATAAAGTATATTAATGAAAATATGCAGGCTAGATTTGCCACCCCTGGGTGGATGTATCAACATTCTCTGCATTGATGTATCTAACCACAACTGTTTATTAAAGGAAAATGTAGTTGTAACAGTTTCCTAGAATTGTCTTCATCGACACAAATTATTATTAAACCCAGTGATTAAGTTCCTGTCATTCTCTTTGATGAGCCAGTCTAGGAAATGGGGTATTTTCATTTTGAGATAACTTCAGACTGTGTAGGAAGTAGTGTTTAACTGCTGGCCAAGATAACTGATGATAACAATTAATTGGTTCTTATTAAATTACCAGACAAGTGATTGAAGCCAAAGTTAGCTGTCACCAGACAGGAGAAATGTATTTTATGCCAATCTTTGCATACCCTAACGTTAGACTTCTCAGTACTCTGGACAATATCTTTATCAAAATCTCATATACCTTTGTACTTCAATAGAATTTTACCACACTTATTTTTGTTTACAATCATGCAAGCTATATTTCCTGTAAATGAAGGTATCCTACAAAAAAAGAGTAGAGGAAATGAGTTTTGTAATTCAATGAATGTTCGTGATTGTCTTTCAAAAAGATCTAGTTTAGGCATCCTTCAAAAAATGGGGAGGCCAAAATCAATTGCGATGATGATCTTGAAACAATGTCCTTTTAGCGCTCAGCCATTGTCACATGTACCCTCTCTGTCTTTCTACCGACACCAGGAAGTATTTGAATATGAAAGTTGCTACAGAAAATCTTTTGATCGCATATCAACTTTTTAATGTCAGAACATTTCTTTTTGTATCCTTTCCCCCTACACATCTTGTACAATTCTGAATATTCAGGGTTTTTTCCAGTTTATGTTGATTATTTCATTTCAAGGTCTTTTGTTTGTTTGCCTTTTTTTAATTAAAAAAAAAAAAAATGTTTTATGATTTTAAAGTTTTTAAATTATTGATTCGAAAACCATTATTATAGCTGTACAAACTGACTATAACAAATTTACAACCACATCATGTAGATTTATTTTGTAGGTTTGTTTTGAAAGGAAACGGTATCAATTGATACGGAAATACATTATGGAAATAACAGATCCCTGTCAAGGCCTTTTTTTCTTAATTCAATGAATATCATTGAATATGAACATATTATAATTAGCATTAACCCATTACAAGTGATTCTATGTGCTGTTACATACCATTCTAATATGTTAGAACCTTATTATTCTCTTGTTGAGATTAAATGGGTTTAATAACTATCTAGGCCTACTTATCTGAAATTCAGGTATGTTATTTATTTGTTTACTGACCTACGGTTTAGAAGGTGAAAATTGTAGTATAGGGCCTGCAACATATCCAGTAAATGTAAGTCCCTCCCAAAACAAGTTTCTACACACGATTTTAGTTTATATGATATTTACTCTAAAAGTACTTTGTTTCAGCCATCTCCAGCAGTGAATATGATTTTTTTTTTTTTTTTTTTTTTTTGGGGGGGGGGGGGGGGGGGTATTTAGACCATTGTGCAATTGCATACAATAGCCACTTCAGGTATCAACTAATAATTGTTGAATCATATGCAAGAAGGTATATTTGATTTATATACATTTAAAGGTAAAGACCATTATTGGAAACGCCCAAATTTCAAAAAATGAAATGGAAGCTCTTATTACCAATCATGTGAAAGAATATGTTTTGATTAATACATGATGATAAAAATGTTGCCGGGAAACCGCCTACTAATTGATATATTTGGTAAATTAGTTTATCTATTGGTATGTGAGAGATAAACGCACGTGTCGCGCACGTGTGGGTAGTCCCATATACATCTTTCTGTGTACAGTGCTTGTAACTTTACGACTACTGGGCCAAATTTCTTATCATTTTGATGATTCCAGAACCTTGCAGTACACACCAATACTTATATGCTAGATGATCAACCTTTTCTGATCGATTCCACAACGTTTCTTTCACAATGCAATCGCATGACCATAAGTGGTTTTTATCTTTAATAGTAGGTCCATGATTATATCCAAGAATATCATAGAGAAGACCAAATATCCATATTCACTTGTTTAAGCCTAGCATGCAATACAGCGCTCTAAGCAAACAGAAATGAAATGTCATCTGGAAAAGTTATCACACTTCTTGTAAGTACTTAGTCCAGAATTCCCAGTATAACTACATAATTTGATTGAATTTGGCTACCCCCTTTACAGTCTTATAAAAAAATCAACTTACAAGTTCATTTGACCTCATGTAATATCAATGATTGAAATGAAATGACCTGCTTTTCCACATTTCTCTATGTAGGATGTAGTTAAGGTACAGGGGAAGTTTATTGCCAGTAAATTTGATTAGCACGTTTTGTTTTATGAGAGTTAAGTGGCCGTCTGGCTTCGAAAGGAGGGTAGCGACATGTTAAAGAGACATTGCTGTAAAGGCTACCTGTAAACCGGTATGTCGGTGAGATATCGTTAATGAGCATTGTTCTAATAAAATGACCCAGAAAGAATGTTTTTTCAAATAGGCATACTTTCTTTAATATATATATTTCAAGGTAATATGATTCATTTGATTCCTTTTTATCTTTAAAATTGTAATCTGTCTTTAGTTGGATTATGGATATCAATATTGTCACTTAACAAAATATTGTTTATTCAAAAGTGTTGAATGAATTATGACTTCAAGTTTAAGCTATGATGGAAAGGTATTTGCACATCATGAGCATGTTATATTGTTTAGGGTCATTACTTTGACTTGTCATTTTTAAAATATTTATGTCAAGCAATATGGTTTAATCATTAACTGTAGATGAAAATTCTGGGAACAATTGCTCAAATTCAAAAGTGTATTATAATCATTGCTGAATATGGGTTGATGTGTGTCTGAAATAAGACACAGAGGGGCAGATTGTTGCCAGTCACAAAAGAGAGGGAGGGAGAGGGAGGGAGAGGGGTGCCTCTTATTTTTGGGGCAGTCTTTGATCTAGGGGGTCATGAAAACAATGACTAATCCACCCCCTCTTAGAAAAAAAGTAAAGGCATGGCATTAGCTCTTCTTAATGATATATAGCTTCCGTAGTGACTCCAATAACAAGCAGTAGACATGGCCTGCTTATTTACTTGATCCAGATTTCTCATTAAGAGATGAAATTTATGGAAATAAACTTTGCTAACTGCTGAGATACAAGAAGAGTGAACTTGTTTGAACCTCATAAAGTAAAGCTGGTACCGGATTTAAATGGGTTGGGTCTGTTTTCTTGGAAATGATGTAGGGGTCATTGACCTCATTTGCTGTCAGCAGATTGATTGGTCTTTGTCTTAATATCATTAACAGACATGTAGCCATTTTGTCATTAAAACTTACTTTGAAGTTATACTCAAAAGTACTGAAAAGTTTAATGATATGGTTGCATCATGAATATTGGATAAGCCCATTATAAGGTTCAAACAAAAGCATTCAAGCCCTTCATTTACTCTCTCTCTCTTCTTTCTCTCTCTCGCTTTCTCTCTTTCTCTCTTTCTCTCTTTCTCTCTTTCTCTCTTTCTCTCCTTTCTCTCTCTCTTGCTCTCTCTCATACTTCATTTTCATAGCTCCATGATATGGTATATTTCTTCTCCTAGCCCAAGTTAATCTTTGTCCCATACCTCCTGTTCTCTCTCTCTCTCTCTTCCCATCTCTTTCAGTTTCTTTCTCTCTTCGTCTCTTCTTTTTCCCCTCGGCGCTTCTCTCTCAAGGTGCTTACCTCATTTCCCTCTCCCACTTTACTCTGCAAAAGTGAGGCCCCCCTCCCCCTCCCCCCTCCCCCTCCCCCTCCTCTTCTCTTTATAACCCTTCATTTTTGATCGTCTCTCATCAGGAACGTACTTTCCATCTGGACTACGCCCTGGTGTTTACACCTCCCACAACCCCCTGTTTATTTTTAATTCATCTCTACCCTACCGACTCCAGATCAAGGGCGGCATCCTCTAAAAGGAACTTGAACTTATTTTTTAGAGGAAGGGAAGTTTTGAAATCTTGGGTCAGAAACGGGGCAAAAAATTCATAGCATCTGTATGTCTTCAACACTTGCTGGATTCTACTAGTAACATCCCTGATGACAGTTCTGGCAATGGCCTTAAATTAAACATGACTCAATTAAATTAATTGATGGTAATTAGAGTGATTGCGTAAGAATAAGTAGTGTTTCTTTCAGGCAAATGAAATGAAATAAGAGGCGGTTCTTGTGTAGTGCATAACACATTATGTTAGCTCCAGTAGGGTTGATTTAAATGAATAAAACCTACCAGGTATACCCACTTGCTTCACCTGTGTTGAAATGTAGATGATTGTCTTGCCAAAGGATGTTAGTGAAGTGGCAGGGATTCAAATCCCATTCCTTGTATTACAGTCCGATGACTGTTCCACTATGCCTGACCACATCTATCTTGTGGTATCTTTACCCTTACTTTGAACATATTCATGAAAATGTATCAAAATAGAAACAAACATTTTTGCTGTCCCTTTGTTTTATGTGCATGTTTGTAGCTCTGAGGAAGAACATTTTAAGGCAGTCAGACTGTTAGAGATAACAGAGGAAAACAAGTTTTAAACAGTATTTGTGTCAATTTTAGGTTAAGGATACTTTGATACTGTAATCTAACGATTGGTATCTGAAGATGTCAAGTGGTTGGGTTAAGGTTCTGACAGTGACTAATCAGGTTTATTTTATAAAAACACCCTTATCTTTCAGGAAGATCTACTCGTCTTATGGTTTATAAATAACTATGTTCACATTACAGTTGAAACATTTAAAAGAATGTAATGTTTTGGAATTCACTGAGTTTAACTGAAGAATGTTTCTGTTGCAAAGAGTCATCTTCATATTCATGCTTGCTAAATGAGAGAATGAATCAGCTTGATATTGACCCTGACAGATTGCTGCAAGTGTTTTTGTGCATAAAAAGAAGTTTAAAAGTCATTGTTTTTGCTGAGCTCTCTGAAATAGTAAAATTTCAGTTTGACACTTCAAAGAAAAGTGCACTAGACAAAGCTAAACTTTTTATCGTAGAATAGTAGTCATGTGCATCGTGATAACAATGCTTCGTTTGCTCTGGAACAACTTCCTTTAAACCTTAATTATCAATAAAGTAAAGTTCTTTCTATTTTCTTGATCATATCACTCTAAACAATGAGTCACAAGGCAGATGTATATCCTGTAATTTACACAAAAAGGGGCAGCACTTAATGCTGTAGACTTGTAGGCAAGGTTTTTTTTGTTGGGGGTCGGGGGGGGGGGGGGGGGGGGTCGGGGGCTTCCATGGGACAGGGCACATATGCCAGCTTGACACTTTGCTGGATACGCCTCTGTTAGGTAGAAATCTGTTCAGCCAAGATTTTCATTCACAATTAAGTATATTCTTGTGTTTTAATTTTAAAAATACTGCTTTCTTTGGTCACTAAATTTTGGCACTAAAAAAAACAAAACCATACATATTACAAAGTAATATGGTGTAATACAACTGCTTGCTGCACTATTAACAGAATTACTTTTTGAAGTTATATCAGACAACATCTTCTGACTCTTTAAGATGCAGTGCCCAAATAAAGAGTGGGAATTGATATATTAAAATCTATGAAACAGACAGTCATTCAAACATTCTGATGAGCATGGAATATGTTCTTCGGAATCAGTGAGAAGATGTTGAGTCAGGGAAATATGTCCCATTACCCTAATTCTACATTAGTGTAGACTTTCTAAAATAGTTTTACAGTAATGACCCTTTTCTCTGGCTCGTTAGCTGTTACCATGGACTTACTAAGTCCATGCTGTTACATTCTAAAACAATATTGAGGGATGTTTACGGGAGATGGTTAGAGTTTACGCATAAATCACACATTTCTGGCTTGTTTTTTCCGCTTGTTTCAGAACACTACTTCAGGCCAAAACAAGAGAAACCTTTCACTTTCACATGTTTAGTGTTTGTCCTAGAATAGCAAGTTTGTGAAAGGTTACCGAGCATTCATGAGGCGTAACTATGCCATCATGTTGTCTATCCACAAACATGAATATTTCATCTCTTTGACTTGGGCAAAGGAAGAAAGGGTAGAGAATCTAGGTGCATAGAGGAGAGAAAGGATAACTAGGATAGAATATAGATATAGGAAGACATGGTGACAGAGAAAGCAAGAGAGAACAGCTAGTGACAGGGAGACGTTTATAGGATAAGGGACAGGAAACGGAAGTTTCTTCGTAAATTATAAACCCTAAGCAAAGCTCTGGAGTCAGGGGCTGGGATACTTCAGTAAGAGTCAAGATGACAGTAATAGTGAATAACTTCCACAGCTTAAAAGAATGTGAAACCTAAACATAAAGACCATGCAAGAAACGTAAACAGGGGGTCTTTATGTACAGGTTGCTAAAGTAAATGTTGCTAAAAAAAGTACATGTATGATCAGTGAGAAACACTTTTTAAGGGAATGTTGTCTGTTTGGAGCAGTACGGGTGTTAACTCTGTGTAAAATGATAAATCTTCTGCCTCCAAGCAGATGGTGTGGTCTTTGTGTACAGGTGGTCTTTCTCTGCAGGTTGCCCTGAAACCTTGACTGTATCTGCTCAAAATTGTAATCCCTTTGATTATTTTTTAAAGGAGAATGGTCTGCAGAACAGAAGTTCGCCTCTATATCAGGACGACTTTCTTCACTCACTATTGAATGAAGGAGAATTATAAAACACGCCCCCCCTACCCCACCCACACGCAGAGGAACATCCATAGACCTTTTGGAGGTCTTTGGATGTTCTCTGGAGATGCTCTTGAGGTTACTTTATGGGGTTAGCTAGAGAGGAACAAAAGATGCAGGAGCTAACCTATGATTTCATCAGAATTCACATTATTGAAATACTACCCATATTTATGCTATATTTTAGAATATGTTTGGAATATGATCCAATTGTTTAGATATATGCTATATGTCTCATCTACGGTATGCCCTGTAGGGATATATGAGTAGTATTTATGGGGTGAGGTGAAAAGGTACAAACGGTAGTTTATAAATCCCCCCTCCTGCGTTGTTATTGGTTTGTCAAGAACAAATAATGTTTTTGTTGGGGTGGGGAGGGTATGCCTGCTACCTTGTTAAGCAAGATTAATTGCCCCACCTAGCACGCAATGCATTCTGTCTGGATGGATTCCAAGGTTATTTCTGGAGAGTATGAGACTGAATGCACGTAATGTCTTCTTTGATTTGATGAGATGACAGGTGAGAGATTTCTTGGAGCACATGATCCGCTCAAGAAGTCATAAAGTTCCCTTGTTTAGTCTCAAATATGTTTTTTCATTGTTACCGTAGCATATATTTGTGTTGCACATGCCCCCAAGTCCTCTCATCATATTTAGGTTGGTATATTTTGAAGACTGATACATATTTTTCCATTTTGGGTAATTGCTTCAAAGCTATAGAGCCTGCCATAGGTAGAAACCAGTTATTTATTCAATCCTGGCATTTTCCTGTGTGTTGTCTCTTAATTTGCTTTAGTCTGTCCTTCTTTTTCTGCTTTGTTATTATTACTGTTATCTTCTTCTGCCTATTCTCCTTCCTCTTTTCTCTTTCTTTTTCTTTTTCTTCTTCCTTTTCCTCTGCTTCTTCTTCTCCTTCTTCTAATTCTTGTTTTCTTTCTTCCTCTTTTTGTCCCTCCCATAACATATCAACATTAGTAATGTATGGGGATATAATCATTTAACTATATCCTACTTCAGAAAGTTATTTCAATAACATGGACCATTTTAATAAGAATTCACTACATGAATACTCCAATTTTTCCAAGAATTAAAACATTGGCATAGCCTACCCACATGAAGCTCAGTATGTTTCTCAGTAGCCTACATGTAATCGAGCTAATCCAAGCTCTAATCAGTTTTGTAGATTGATGTTCATGTCTCTTTTCATAATGTTTGGCATAGCATGAGGTAAAGGCACTTTTCAAGATCACATCAAATTGATGGAACTATAGTTACGATGGTGAGGGGAGAACATTTCTTGATCACCTGCTTCCAATGTAGTAAGACAGCCGGCTGTTTAAAGGGGTAATCATGATTTACATTAGACTACACCGGCACTGCCCCCTTCTCATCCCCCTTCTCTTCCCCTTTTCCCCTTCTCTTCCCCCTTTCCCCACATTTTATCCTTCTGAATAAGCATGACTAATAAGAATTTGCATGAATGTCTGCTTGAGACTAGCACAAGTCCTTTAGTGATTTTGATGAGTATACATGTATGAGTTCATTACCAAGTTGGTAGTATTAATTATATCAATTAATGAGTTGAACTCAAAACCTTGTGTCTCTGAACTCTGCCTGGATAATGGCCTAGTCCTTCAGGCGTCAACTGAATCCCCGTTTTTATACCTGTTACATGTTACCATGGCAACGCATGATTGAGGTGGCACTGGGACATGGACATCACATATGACTGCAAAGAGGATGCTATGAATTAAAACCTTGGCATGATTCCTGTCATTTTACCAATGAAATTTGTTAACATTGGCCTAAATACCACATCATTTCAGGGTTAAACTAAGTTATTTCATCTCTGATCATATCCTGGGAACATGCAAGGCTTATCAGAGAGGAAATCATTGATAATAGATAATATTTCTAGGTAACATGCTTTTGACAGGATGGGACTATAGTATAAGACGTCTTTCATGGGTGAATCTTTGTAACATGGATGGAGCGGTCCTTGGGAGATAGGCCCATTTAATTCCATTACTTGGAAAGTTTGAATGGTGCAGTGGTGACATCGTGTTAAACAGAATTGAGGTCTTTGTCTTATCCAGGGCTCAAATTTACAAGTATGGCACATTGATGCAAACATTTCAGAAAAGCCCCCTTTCCCAGGTGCCTTGTAATTAAGGTGACTTGAACATGCCATGTTTGATAAACCACCCTTTTCAGATGACCAATGTGCCACACCACACCATTTCGACATAAGGGCTGTGCACATGGACCTGAAATATTTAGACCCCTGAAATATCAAAATGCACATGGACCCCAGGAAAAATGTAACTGAAGATCCCCCCTGGTGTTGGGTGTAATACTATTTCATTTACGCCCAAAATATAGGTCAAAGCTTTGTTCCTTTTTTGTGTTTTGATTGGTATTGGAAAAATGATCTTGGCCTCCTTATAGTTATACAAAGCAATAAAAAGAGTTCCTCAATGAAATATGTAGGAAGCTGAAAGTATTTCTTTTTCTGTTTGTTTACTAAAGTTTGGTTGTTTACAAACATGACCCGTTTAGATTAAATGAGGAGGGGATAATCCAGCTGGTCAGTCACGTTGTGTTTATATTTCAGTAGCTTCTTAAAATATGATTTATGAGATGGCCTTGCCACTGGAAGCAGTGGCAAATTGAGTCTGGGGATTGGTTACACTTACTTGTGATTTTATTTTGATTTGGGAGTGACCTGAGCTGATGGTATGAGTGAAGTGAGGATGATATCCATTCACACTATTCCCTATGAAGCTTAAAGGGAATGACCATTGTCTGTGGGAACCATATGGTTCCTGTACTCAATTTGTGGGAATGACAAAATTCAGGAGTCAATGCCCAAGCTATAATGTTTGCCCTACCTAGCAACAATTATTGGTCTGTTGGCCAAATGCTCTACCTGTCTAGTACTATACAGAGTCTTACAGAAAATCTTATGAAGGGGATAAATTAATGTTGATACATTGGAAAATCGAATTAGGTTGTAGCGATTCAGTGTTCTTCTCAGATCCATGCAGTAGTGTGGTCATTGTATTATATTTACATCTTGGGCAGTCTTAAATTTGAGATGCCCGGCTTGTCTTGAGTTCAAGAGGATTCCGGTACATTAGTTCTACCTCAAAAAATATCAGAAAGGATAAATTGTGCTTGTTTATTTAGTCAATGACCATAAAACATGTAGAACATCCCAAACTGATTGTATAGGTCAAGATACCGGTAGATAGATTAGGAACGTCCATCACAGTGGGCCTATAATTTACCTCCCAGAGTGATAATCTGCCCTCCTACCATTGGACAAATCATTCCTCTTCTTGATTCATTGTCTTTGTCCTGCTAATAAATCAGTGGGGTGAAATTAGATTGTGGAGATTCATGCACTGTTTATGAAAGGTAGGAAGAAACAACAGTTAGTTTTGTTCACTGGAATCCGACATGTATGTTATTGGGACAGTAATTGCTAATACATTATTATCCTTATAAAAAGGCTTATCACTCAGCATAAAAGTAATAGATGGACAAACTCCTGAAAATATGTACGTTTTGTAGGTTCAGGGAAAAAACAGCCACACTGACACATAACAGGTGATTCAGCCATTAAAAACAAATATTTCGTGAGAAATAGGTAGGCCATCAGTTGTTGGAACAAAATATTCTGAGAAGACCAATTAATGCTTGATGATATTTTGTAGATAAAGGCAGCAGCCCTGACACATTTAAGGGCTTTATGTCTAGTTATGCCGTGTTTACCTGGGAATATTGCACGTAATTCTTTAAAGTTCATGAAATACAAGAGTGTCTTTTTGGCAGTTAAAGTGATAAGTTTGACATTGTAATATAAGACTGGAATTCTGCTTGAATCAAGTGTTAGTTTGGCATACCTTTAAGTAATGACCTTTACTCAGACTCCAAACAGCCGTCCTTGACTGCGTTAGGTGAATATCAAGGAAACAATTCAAAGTGTGTCGGAAACTCAAGTAATTATGTGGTTAACAGGTGGTAACAGAAGAGAAGACCTTTTGCACTTTTTTCACTCTAATTTTTCACCATAGACCAAATGTTTGTGGTGTGATATACCTGTTTCACACTTCACCGAGGGAGGGGGTTAAGTGTGGTAGCTTTGTGTACGCCTGACTAGACCCTGGTTGCAGATTGGCATCTACGTATTATTAAAGGGACAGCATCGTCTGTTTAGAATCAGGACGGCATTAGCTCTGTGAGAAATTAACGAACATCACGTCCAGAAACTGTTATGGCATGAAACTTTCATGAAGGACCAATTTTAAGTGGCAAAGAACTTCTGGAAAGTGTGAGATATTTACGCTGGTCAGTTTAAATTTAACTTTGACAAAGCTTGACCACTCGCACCATTTATACAAGTTTCGTGCACAAGAGAAGCGAGCTCCTGATATGACCATATATGCATCAAGAGGTACCTAGTATAGGTATTCTGCAGTGTAGGTAAAGGTTGTTGAGTACGGACGGGTTGGTGTCTCAATAGCATAGGATAGAGTTGAAGGACAGGTGCATAGCATGTGAGTCATGATAGCCAGACTCTGGCAACAAACCTTAACATGTGGTTACAAGGTGAGCATGATGTACCTTGGCCGAGGGTCAAAAGGGCATTATAGTGACCAGAACTTGAAGAGCCAAAAACACAAGGACATGGAGCTGTTGAAAAATTGACCTTAACAGGGCAGTGATAGACATTTAACTTGTCGTCACTTAATTGATTGATTGTTAGCAATTATATGATACTAATTCCTAAGTCACATTTGCTCTACGGCTAGGATACGGCAGCCGTAGGCACCCGAAATCGAGAGATACCTGCGGCTGCCACAGAGGATCTGCAGTGGCCTCAGTGTCACCCTAGGGCGTATCCCTATGTTTTACAGGCCTCTCCGAGAGACTTAATTGATAATGCAAATTAATGCCTTACCCAAAGGCACTAGCACATCAAACCTTAGACCTCCCAGTTATGAGAGAACACTGCTCTACCACCAATAGCTATCACACCCCACCTAATCCTTACCCTGTCCATAATCCTAACCCTAACCCTTAATGTAATGGATACCCTGCTACATTGATTGAATGTGTGTTTAGGTATTATGCAGTAATGCTGAAGTTCTAGTATCCATTCGATTTACATGATATTGCTTTTTTTTATAATAACCCAAAATGTATTTCTTATCAGTCGTTGTTTCCTCTTTATTTCTTTTCATGTGTTCCTCTCACCAATGCCAATTTGTTCTGTTACATCAACAATATAGGTAAGTCTATTTGATCTCTCGAATCCATTATATCCTATTTTGTTATATATTACATTCATTGGTGAGCTGTGTCACTGATTAAGTTAGATCTGTGACGACTTGAGGCAGGAGAGTGATAGATATTTATTCAGTTTGATTTTCAATTTATGAACCTAAGGGTCAAAGGTGAGATCTAGCTATCTTGAGTAGATTCAAACATAGTATTGTTAAAGAGGTGATTATGCAGTCCTATGTGAGACAAAATGAGAGAGAATTTTAATTCTGATATTTTAGAACTTGTTTTCAAAATACTTTGATATATAGTCTTCCGTTTGTAGCGGATGACCTAATAATCTTGAGTAGATCTAAACTTAGTGTTGATAACGGTTCTGCATTCCCATTGTAGTATGAAAAGGAAAGGGCATGTTTGATATAAATTGTCTTTCTAAAACTTTAAAGTTCGAAATGAGTTTAAATCTGTACATTTGGACATTCAAAATATTCTTGTAAAGTAAAAAATGATATTAAATTTAACACTACATGTATAACACTAATTGTTTGGATTAAACAAAAAAGCCTGATGATCTAATCAGACAGACTGCACATTGTTTGTATTCCGTAGCCAGCATTTTTCTAGGTAACGTATACATGTAATTACATGTAATTCGTTAAGTACACACTATACACCTACACTGTATGAGAGGCAGACAGAGATTGAAGATGTGATCGTTGTACGGGAGGGCGACAGCTGGTGTAAGGATCACGAGCTAGAGAGGGAGGCAGGAATGACAATAAAGCTATATTAGCTAAACTAATAAACTCTACCTGCCCAGACGCTGATTATATATAGGATCATGCAATCATATCATCTCAACTCATTCTACAACGTAGGAACTTGTAACCTGGCACACTGAGTGCTATTTTAAATATAACGTCATTGGTTTGCCATCCTCTTCAGATATTGTGAATTTCATCTGCCTTTTTAGGGATGCAGTAAAATTCAGAATATTTATTTTGAGCTCATATATTCAATGATTAAAAAGCACAGGAGAGCTTGGAGTGGCTTATATATGAACACAATTGGTAAACTTAAAGGAGAGTTAATGTTCATTGTGGAATTAAAGTATTTGTAATAATTCAGTCCAATATCTATGATATTGCAATAATGCTCTGTTTAAAATATAATTTCAGTCTTCAGATCTGTTATCTTTTAAGAAGCATTTATACCTTTCTTAGGAAAATCCTAGATATATACAATTATATAGTAGCATGATACAGTATGCCTACGGTGGACCCCATAAATTAGAGTATGCTAACTGCTCATGAAATCAATTCAACTCCTGTTACTAATTTTATGCAAAGGGTGAGAGAGAATTATATTTTGGATGAGTGAAGTTGATGAGAGAACAAACTGAGAAAGAGAGAGGGAGAGGGAGAGGGAGAGAGAGAGAGAGAGAGAGAGAGAGAGAGAGAGAGAGAGAGAGAGAGAGAGAGGGGGGGGGGGGGGGAACAGACAGACAGACAGTGGGGGGGGGGGGGGGGGTGAACTTGAGTGTTAACAGAGAGGGTATTATGTTCCTGTCAAAGAGATCCATACAGAACAAGGCAAATGACAGAAATCAATCACTAAATTGCTATTAAATAAATATTGTTTTTCATCCTTGTTTAATGCATGATGTAGCATTTGTTTTTCATAACGAGGTTATTAACTATGACATCAAACATAGATGAAATGAAAATATATAATAACCACAATTTATCCTTGATCTGGAACTACTTTCATTTCCTGAGTTTGCCCATGGACCTACTGGTTTTCCTCAATTGGCAATGAATTAATAGGTGTTTATTTGGTAACATGTACAGATCGACTCCCACATGTTATGGTCATCTATTCATCTGTGCAGTGCTGGTCTACCATTTCGTCTCAGCGAACGGAAATAACTGTGGTTGGCTGCAAAATTGTTGGAAGATCCAGAGGAAAAATTGCATTAGCGGAATTGCGGTTATGTTTATAATGTTATGTACAGGGAAGTTCAGCTTTCTCTTTTTCAGGATATGCTAAATCCATCTGGTCTCGCATGCCACACCAAAAATCAGGTTCAAGTTGTTTTAACCTTTTGCCTCTGCTGTCATTTTGGGGACACTTCTGGTATTGTTATGTTCTATATAGGCCTATGCAGATTTAACCAGAACTGCCATAAATTCGCAAGTGTTTCATATTCGCTAAAAGTTTCATGCTGAAGTTTTTTGAATTTCTTCACTGATTGTATGCAGGTATGAAAAGTTCTTGCCTCCCCCCCCCCCCTCCCCCCTCCAAAAATAAATAAATGCATCTCCATTAACAATTTGTAGAATTGTTAGGTTTTACAGTAGTATTGTGAGAGGGAAAGCGAAAACTAAGAAAGGATTCATCTTTGTAGGAAGAATCAGAATATGTAGACAGAGAGACAGAGAGAAAGATGGAGAGAATGAGAGAAGGGCAGGGGAGGGAAAGAGAGAGAGAGAGGGGGAGAGGGAAGATAAAGCTGAAGAAGATCGATGCTGATGACTAAGAAACTAAGGAGGATAAGAAGAGGAGAAGAGGAGAAGAAGAGTATGAGGAAGGGAAAAAGGGAAGATTAAGAATATAGATTGAGAGAAAGACACAATGTTTCAAACTACTGGTTCTTGTCAAATATCCTTTTACCCAAACTGGTTAGCCTTATCAATTATCATGTTAATTTAAATCAAATTATGTAAGCTTCTTGTTTGAAACCATAAAACTATGAATAGCTTTTATCATGATACTACATAAAAGTCAAATAAGCTGTTGAAACTATCTTTCATCTTGACGCTACGGGCATCGGAAGAAGTATCATGAACATATCTGTCAGGTAGAGGAAGTAATGTATGTCATGACAGCTATTTCTTCCACACCCCTCTACTCCAGGAAGATAGTTCAGTAATGTCTTCCGGCCCTTTTTACTTTGGAAGCACCTGTACCAAATTGAGTGATCCTTTGCTTATACTCCCACTGCCTCTCTTTACTGGAACACTCGCCTAGAAACAGAGAATCTAGGTCATCATTACCAAAACATCTTGTGGAACATTTTATATAAAGTAAGCCAGCTTTCACTCGACTAGATTGAAAGAGTTGTTTTTTGGAAAGAAAAATGTTTTTGATGACTTACAGGAATACAAAATGCAATGTTGTAGAGCATAAATGAAGGTCGGTAACTATTTGAATGGGAACTGGATAAATTATATAGGGTCAGCTCATCATGTGAACATTTCATTGTTTGAAAATTGTAAGAAAACCATGCACTTCTCTCCTATATAAAGTTTGGTTTTAGTTTGTTTTTATATGACAAATCACTCTCATAGTTTCCTTTTTCGCCATACAGCTGTCATATGTATAGTTCTTCTCCACAAATTTGCCTATTGTGTGGAGAAGAGGGTAAACCTGAACCGTTTGATCCTGAAAGCCTTTTGATGTTCAAAAAAGCAAAGTTTGAATGAGGTGAAAGCACTGGTGAGTCAATTCTAGGAACAATGTCAAAGTTGTGTAGAGCTCAGCTCAGCTGTTAGGCAGAAAGGAAGTGATCGTTGGCCTGATTCACCCCAGTGAAGATCAAGAGTTCTATTCTACATCATCCCCTAGAGGAGAGAGGAGAGAGGAGGAGGGGGCTCTTTTGACCAACCAGCGCTGATTGAGATCATTAGCAAAGTGTGTTAATATCAGAGGTGAAATACATGGCCAAGTTTCGCTGAGATTAGTCGGGATGTGTGTGTGGAATCTAGCAACGGTATGCTATTTACAAATGAGTTACAATTGATTCAATTCAAATGATTAGAGAATGAATTCTGACCAACAAAAAATCTGTCAGGTCTTGGCCATGCATGCTCTGCCTGTGGAGGTAGTTCCATATTTGTATTGAATCATAACTCAGTAGTGAATCAAAAGTGTATCTCTTCATCAAACGTGATCATGTGTTCTTTTATATCAAATTAAACAATGTCTCTATGTGTTCCAAAATGGTTTTGGATTCATTGTTTACCCTGCCATTAGCTCAGATATTTCAATCTGGATATCTGTTCGATATAATGCTGTACAATTTATTTTTCATAGATATCCGGTAAATATGACAACTTCTAGAGCCTGAATTTGTTCTAAAAGTCTTTCGAAGGAGGGCATATAGTTTCAAGACAGTTGAAAGCCTGTGCAAATTTAGGATTCTATCCATGTTATATTTAGTGACGTTTCATGGCTTCATGGCTTCATGGCCTGATGTCTGGGGAATCTTGTATGGTATTAATTGATTTTGAACAGTCTGATAATGACTTGCAGTACATCTGCTTAGAGAAGTGAAAGACATCTTCCAGATTTTGTTTTGATGAAGATTGCACTGTCATTATCTAAACATAAAAGGAAGACTTGGTCTACATTTTGTGTGTGGTTAATACTTGATTAGGTCAAGAAATTAGTCTGAACTAAATCTGCGTTATGCCAAATTTAATGAAATTTGTTGTGTATATATATGAGAAAGAACACGGATCAGTTGTTAATCTCTTAAATAAAATAAGAAGTTGAAATCTGTTTCTTCTGGATCACCTTTCAACTTATATGACATTGGAATTACAAAACTTTCAATCTAAATTATCTCTGTTAAAGACAAAAAGGATTTTATTATTCTCAAGGTGATTTTCTGTAGCTCCTATCTCTTTCTGTATCCTATAACAAGTCCTTAGCCTTAGGTACTGCATCTGTGGTGACATGCACTTTATAAATAAGACATCCATGTACCGGTATTATTACAATTATTAATTGCTATTACTAATCTTAAGTTTTCCTTTTTGGAGCAATTATGTTAGGGCTATTAGTCAGCTGAGTACATGAACTCATAAGTTTTTCATGGATGTAATGAACGTCCTTGTGGCTATCTATCTGCAGACATTCTGTGCTGTAGTTCTCTGCACTCTTCCTGTGTTCGTGATAAACGAAAGGAAAACGAGAGGATCTGTAGCAAAGCGTTCTTTTGTTTTAGAGGATCCTCCTAATTGACCACCCGTTGTGTGAATAATAAATCAATCTTTTCACCTGGAAATGAAGAATTATCTATGACTCTGGTTACATGGTGATGTTGAATTAGTCAGAGGGGGACGTTGACATTTGACATTGAATGAGATGAGATGATTTATAGTAATATTTCATGGCTAATATCAACATTAGCGTGGGTTACCAGTTCATTAGTTTGATCAGTCCTTATATGGCAGTGTTTTCAGTTTTGTAAATGTATCAGGTGTAAACCTGGATTCCCTTGTTCTTGATTATATAAATATGAAAGAATATTTTTGACACCCATGTTTCCTTATTTCTCCTAAATCCTAACAATTTCCTCAGTTTCATGTGATTCTCCTCACTTCTGTGCATTCACAATTTCACATGCAAAGCAGCGACAAGTTTTACTAATCCAAAAATTAGAATTAGCAAACACCTGCATAATTGCTATGATTATTCACAATGTTGTTTGCTGGACTGTGTAAATGGGTCTTAATTTGTGATTCTGGCACATTCATTTGAAGGTTAATATTCATCATATACAGATACAAGTGGTAATGCTCAAATATTTGTACACTCAGTTTTGTGTATGTGATGTGATATTTTATAGCGAAGACAGCTCGAGAATGATTTATTTAACATGCTAGCGCCAAAGTGAATGACTAATAAATTTTGAACACAAATGTTTTCATGATTTAGTATAAAAGGAAAAAGGCCTTCAAAGTGAAAAATTGCGGCCCTACAATCTTAGTAACAGATCAATTCAGATGTAAAGCGTAGAAAAGAATCTTGGAAGTTCACAAAAATTAAACGATACCTTTAAAGTATAGTAGAACCAGCTGAGGCTCATCTTCTACTGTATTGAAAACAGATGCTTCTTATTTCAGGAAAGGGATTTGACTTGTTTAGAAAGCCAGGAATGTTTTGTTCCAGAATTGTTCTGAATGTCTGAAGCATATTTTGAAAATACAGAAGTTGGTAGAAGCCAGTTGCCGTTGGATATCAAGACTTCAAAAGACAACCGCTGATCGGATAATCTCAGGATATCAGGAAAATGTTTTGTAAACCAGAACTTTCTACGGAATATGTACCACATTGGATGGTAAACCGGGTTTTAAGACATAATAAATCTCTTGTTTATTTCTGCATTTTGTTTTTGATCACCTTCTGTTTTATGTTCGGATTATTCTCGATTCATTGAAGAAATATATGCAAGTTTAAAGAGATGGAGCATGACTTTGACAACTGATGTTCTTGTAGGCAATTTGTTTTTGAAGTTCAAAACTCTGGACTAACTGGTGTGTTTCATTTGTTCAGAAATCATTATATTCTCAGTATCAAGTAGACTATTACATTCACATTACCCAAAGGAAAGTGATAATGTCCCTTGTGCCAGCATCTTCTGAGAAAATGGCAGTTTACTTTTACAACTTTGAAAAAAGGGAAACAATAATGATTACTGAAATGTATTACAAATATCATGTTTAACATTTAGACTAGACTGAGTATATTTGGAAATAAGTGGGCAAGCGATGACTTGAAATAGAAAAGGATTAACGTATAAACATTTTTGTGCCCTTACATGTGAGATAGATTTAAGGCTGGCTTTTGTCATCCTCTTTCTGACAAGCTTGTGGTACGAGAGGAAAGGAAGGCATTTGTTTTACATCATTTCTTAGTCAGACATCAAAGATACTCCATAGAGTAATGACTGTTGCCAACAGTAGATGACCTATGATTTTGAAATGAACTCCATTTTGATATCTTTTATTCATTACATTCTGACAGTTTTAGGTTAACGTGTGTTCTTTAGAGTCATTGTTTTCATTGAAATACTGCATCATCAGGACCGAATTGCTTTCATTAGATAAGGGTAGAGGATATAGACACGATCAACATGTCATTCAACAAGGCTTTGGAGATGTTTAAACAAATAATGAACATAAAGAGAACAATCGGCAGAAGATAACCAGGGTTAGAATCTGCCAGAAATAAATCGAAACAGCATATGTTTTAATTCATTAAATTTAAAAAAAGAAAGGAAACTGAGACAAGAAGATAAAGGGAAAGATCGATACAGAGTTGGTTAGATTTGGAATTAGGAAGGAAAAATCATATAGTTGAGAGATTGGCAGAAAATAAAGTGCCGATGAGTTCACTTATAAGTCTGTCATTTTGCTAGAAAACAAAGGGAATTAATAAAGTGTCTCAAGATTTGATGCCTGATATGGAAACTAGTTGTGACATTGATGTTCAGAACATCATACCAGAGACAAACGATGACAGATGGTGATAATGAGACCCTTTCACTTAGTCATTGTTATCGTCTCGATTTTAGGATGTGATTGGAAAAGGTTTTGATTAAATGAAGATTAGAGGAAGACCTCTCTCACCAATCTTAACGATTCTTAGAACGATGATGGTCAGAGGTTGATTTGATGAAGATGTTTAAGAGGGTGTCAAGAACACAGAGTTTATGTACCCTTGCCTTGCAAAGTGTATCATTAACATGAATATATTAGGGATGATTCCACATTTCCTCTTCCTCCTCCTCCTCCTTGTCCTCCTCTTGTGTAATATCAAACTTTTGAAATGTCAAAGTAAGAATAGGACATGACGGAAGCTGAAGAATCTATCTATCATGACAGCAACCTTTGTAAAAGAGACATGACATATAACCTTTTCTTTCTTAGAAATTATACATTTTATGTGGCACTTGGCTACTAAAGTTGGCTGCTTGTGTAATTTGTTATGAGTTTAGAAGTGTCTGAAATCACCTTTACAAGTTGACCCTGCATGTGTTGTTAACACACAGTTTTCCAAGAATATGAAAACTTGTGTTATGATGACTGATGAAACAATCCTTGTTATTTTAAAAGTTCATTAACCTCGTCACTTAGGTGGTTGGACCATTCACACAAAGTGCAATTATTTAGAGTTAACTTTTTAATTTTTTTCTATTATTATTATATTTCAACTTTTTAACTCGTAAATCTCATTCATTATTGAAATGTGTATCATGATTCAGTCACCTATATTAAATTGTTGCATATTTTACACAAATAAACACATGGTACACATGGTGCACCCGCAAGCCTACTGTATGTTTACAAATAAACTACTTTAAAAAACAATCGAGCTAAGGCCTTTTCAATATCCTTGTATAATATGTCACCTTTTAACATGTGCAAACATTTATACAATGACATATTGCTTAATCCAAACACGACTTCTACATGGGAACATTCAATAGGTTATTGAAATTCCCCTTGAGCGGAATTTTTGTAAAAACATGTTCTTGATTATATGCCTAGTTTCCCCGTTTTCTAATAAAGTTTAGACTTGGTGGAAATGAGATTGCCAAACCGATTTTGTTTACATGTAACCCTTGTGTGAATGGTTGCAATCCTGAGATTCAATGACTATTCTAATGTCATTATTTTCATGTTTGTGTGAATGGGTCTATTTTGTCTTATTGGTCTGAATGTCTAATTGATTGTTTCCTTAGTGTAAGGGTCAGCTGGGCCCATATGGCAGTCTGAAATGTCCATAAATATTTCTAGGTTTGATCCTGATTTCTTCTTTTGAAATAGATTCCTGTTGTATCCAAAGTCGAGAAAAGTCTTATTAACTTGTTACAAGAATGTGCTCTAACCTTTTACTTGCTGTAGGACACATAATTTGTAACTTATTTTGCCTAGTTTCATACAGATATCAAAGATTAAGACCCTGTACTTTTGCGTCTATCTATGACTTAAAAGTTAAAAGATAGTTTAGATTGAACTGGTTAAACTTGTTCAGAGAAACGTACATTTTTTAACATGACCACAACCTGGACCCAAATCTAGCAATTTTTGGTTTCCCTAAAAATTCAGTACTAAATCAAAATGTAAAGATGCAGAGGAGTGACAGTGTGATCATAGTGGAGAAATAATAACCTAGTGGAGGCAACCTTTGTCTGTTTGATATAGCACTCTGAATGGTTACATGTAGATATAACACTTTAACACACTATTACTAATCAAATGCTTATAATGATTTAAGAGAGGTGTTGGAATGATCTGCAAAAAACAAAGGAATGGTCGCTGACGAGTAAAAGAATAATGATTCATGATGGTCCATCTGTGCATTATAATACTGCTGCATCATCGTTACAATTGAATTTTCATCCTTCTGTGGGTGTGAAGTTTGGTGCAGAATGTTATTGTTTGTTAGAGGTGGTAATGGGGAAGGGAAGGAAGAATTAATCCAGGATGAATCATGGAAAATGATTTGATTGTGGTTACTTACTAGGATTGTGTCGGTGGTTTTGAGTTGTTCTTGTCTACCAGGGTACACCACAAGTTCTTTGTCATGGATGAGATGAACCTGCTGTCTTCCTTCTTTCTATTCTTATTTGAAAGAGAGTCTTGGAAGACAGTGGTATAATCACTTTTATTTGTTCACTTCAAGGTATATTATGTCCATCAACAAACCTGGAGCAAAATGGATGTGACTGACAGCTCGTGTTGATATGTTAGTTGGTTGACAGGTGATGTATGTCACTGAAGATGCTGGGTAAACACTGATGAAGAAGCACTGTTTGTCCTTTATGTGAATATAGGACAGAGGGTAGATGTCCAAAACAAAAACAAAAACAAATAGGTTTACCAATTATACAATCAACAATATTTTGTATCAAATATTTTTGCTTAATAAGCTAACCTAATCTGTTTAAAGATTTAAAAAAGCTAAGACAATTTTGTAAACCATCAATAATTTTCCTCAGCTCTAAACTTTTATGAGTAGATTGTCAAACTTGACTCAGTAAATATTAACCATTTTCTTTCCTTTATGTTATGATGTAAGAATGAATCACATCTTTGTGATCTGCCTAATGTGTATCACAGACACAAACTCATGCAAGCAGTCTCCAAGCTAAGAATTAAGTTAGTAAGACCAAAGGCGTTAGAGTTCCCTTCTCCTCGTTCTAAAAAAAGGGATTATTAGACTGAGTCAAGGTGGCAATGGCCGGAGGATATGATGGAATTAGAATAATTGCTTTGTCCTTGGTATAAGACTAAGTATAGTATGGTAGACAGCCCTGGATCCCCAGGTCAACCCTGTCTGGTAGTAACAATCTTGCTCCAGTTTGTACAATCTAGAAATTAGGGTAGATTTAGGGAAAGACTTATAGAGACTGGTTTTAAAGATTTGGTTCAAATCATGAACTGCCACATCAAATTTCTTCCAAATTGTGAATTCATGCATCATACATGTTTATGTCTGCTTGGAGCTAGAAGGGTGATCACTCATATCTTCAAATGTGAAGTTAACACCCTCTAACTCTCATGAGATGATATAGACCTTTGCCTTCCTAGGGTATCCTATGATACAAACATCAGCATAAAGACAAAGGGCATTAACTCCATGAAAAGTGATATAATAATAAAAGTCTAGATTTATGTACCGCTTAATATGAAATACGGTCTCTGAGCACTTTACAGTTATTATTACCCCCGTCATCGGATTCATTCATACTCAATGTGCACCATCTCCACTCCCTGGGGAGTATTCCTACCATAAGGTCACAGTGAGGGCATATGGCAATTATTAACACAAGGGCTCTCATGCATCATCCTACCAGGTCCTCATTTCTCTCCTGGTTATGGAGTGGCAAATGTAGATTAATGCCTTGCCAAAAGACATTAGTGTCTGGGATTGAACCCACGCCCTTGCATTTTAAGTCAAGTCAAGTGCTTAAACCACTCGACTATGACACCTTTCCACATGTTATCAGATGACGTACCCATACACACATGTGGTTTAAAAAATGTCTAGGGACAGGTGCGCCTGATAAGAAGTGCAAGAACAAAAATTCTTGGTACACCTGTACCCAAACTATTTCCGTATGACATGAATTGATCAGTTTATATTGTTTTAGCGACGCTGAACAATGGAAGGTCAACGATTGTGACCGAACATATCTGAGCAAGGTAAAGAAGAAGACGATATCCAAGGTCACTTTGTTTATCCTCCCTACAGCTGAGAATACTTCCAGCTTGATAAGGTATAAATGCTGTTAAAGATAAAACATGATAGCATGTCAGGGTATAAACTGCATTTTCTAGAAATACACTCCCCAGCCTTAGGTGGTCTATTGAAAGATACATGTCAGGAAGTTTTTCTTCTGAGAAAAAAAAATCACAAATATGTACGTGTTCATTGATTCTTCAAGCAGAAATTGAATAATAAATGATCATATCTAAGTAAATTTATGGGTGATGATTAGAATCCTTAGAACCAAGATAACCGGTAGCCTCTATAATCAATCTTGTAAGAAAGGGATAAAATATTTAGAACCGTGTAAAATTAGTCAGTTCTGTCACTAAATCTATTCAAATGCATTCTAAAAAGATCTCTAAAACGCTTTATATAACATATTGTCATCTATAGTAAATCATTTATGTATATTGTGTATCGGTTTAAATATTTTTTAACAATAATAGTTTTAAAATGATAGTTTTAACTCCTGTCATGATAATCATATACATACATATTTTCATCATGTACATGTACACAATTATGTCTAGGAAATTATTTAGAAAGCTTATCCAGACTAAAAGCATCCCCCAAATGTCTCAAGTATGTTGTGTTTGTGACGATGTTTTATGAGAAGATACAGTAAGATGGAAGTTTCTGAAAGATTCATCTTCACCCCTAAGATGAGTGTGGTCTCTATCTCTGTCATCGGATGATGTTTCCTTGTCCTCTTGGGATAATATTTAGAAGGCAAGAGCAAGAGAGAGAAGAAGGTGAAATAGCGAAAGCAATTTGTCGGAAGTCTGGAAGCGTGGATGCAGTCAGCAAGCCTCTCAGTTTTCTGGCCTATGGGGAGACGGGAGGGCCAGGAAAGCTCCCAAAACTGAGGAAGGGTCTTTAGAAAAATCTGTAGAGAAAGAAGATGTTTTTGGCAGGTCTTATGATATTCTTTCATCAGCAGAATTAGCACAGTAGACTAGAAGATTTTGAACCAATTTGTAATCATTAGGAGAATATTAAACTTTGGGAACTGAAACAGAAGTTACTTGTAATATATTATGAGAGTTTTATCCAAATCTTGGAATAGTCCTCATATTTCATGAAATTAAAGTGCTTGCAGAAAATAGGATAAGCCACGGACATTAAAAAAAATCATTGTAATGTTAAGGGGATTTAATTTCTTTCTGTTCTGATTTGTGTAAATAAAATACAAAGGAAGACGTGAAATTCTTTTAGATAAGGGATGATCAAGGCAACTAGCTGAGAGCCATTCTATTGTCAGACGGATATTGGTGAGAACATGTGGAGCTATCAAGACATTTGAAAAGTTTTGAAAAAAAGTAGTAAAGTAAAACTTATAGTTATGATCTGAATGATATTATTACAGATCATTTGTGAAGTTAAAATCTTCTGTATCATGTAATGGTGTAAGAAGAACTATGTGGACCATCTTTCCTTATAAATTCTCACATGGCTTTCTGTGCTAGACATCTACTTTATATGAAGAGCATGTGATAAGCAATATAGGCTCATAATTTGATGGAGGATTTCCTAGTGTTGCCAATTTAGATGATTGTTGAGAATGATTTCCGTGTGACAAGCTTGTACTTTTCAATGTTTTGAATGTGTAAAGGAAGACAATGAGATTAAACCAGTCTCACTGGTAGTTCTAATTATAGAGCAGACATTTCATATGTTATATCCCTCAGAAGAAATTAAAGTAATTGTAAGGGAGGAAAAGAACAAAGATTCATTTATCCACGGTCGGCATTATCACTGGAATCATGGATTAGAACTGTTATTGATGATTTTCTACCATGCGTCTTTAGTCACGCAATCCCATTTACCTACTGGAGAGAGGAAATCATGTCTCATGAATCAAATAACTTCTTAAAGGGATTGGGTATCTTTTTCTCAGATTCTGAAACAAAATCCTGGATTTAGCTAATGCTGCAATGATTATTATAAACCTGTAGGTCATTCAGGAATCCCATGACTTTTACAAGCCGATCGCTTGTCTGATTATCAAGATATTTATGATTGGAAATCAAAATTAAAAAAAAAAATCCTAACAGTTTTTATAACACTACAGTCTATTGGGAAAATGAGTATGGTAAAACCGGTCACTCAAAGATTTTTCCTTTTTGAGGCACTTCATGATCTTTTGAAGCGCATTTTCTTTAGGGTTTCAATATTACTCCACAACACAGACACCGAAAACACGCAGGGCCATGCATCTCAGATTCAACATTGTTAAACGATGCCTTTAATATCTATCCTTATTAGAGAGATTCTATCGTGCGTTCAGTATTTTTCATCTATTTTTGTCATTCATGGCTCTGTCTCATTATCCTGTACTGTTCTTTGTTTCTAATTGAAAACTTAATAACTTTTGCTAAACAAAATGGATACAGAGGAATTTTGTTATGTTTTTATCTCTTGCAGTTGTCTGCAAGAGATAAAAACAAAACTTCATATGATTCCATTTTAAGAAGAACAATTTTACAAAATGAAATCCATGAAATAATTTAATGTGGTTGGATTTGGATGCAGACCTCCTGAAAATGATTTATTACAATCTTTGTTGAGTTAATAATAAAAAATGTTTTTTATCTTGTGTGAAAAGAAATGTTGTCACAAAACCCATCAACTGGAAGTTCAATTCAATTCAATGTTATTTTAAAGCAAATCTCATGTCTTTATATTTCGTTTTTGTTTTATTTTTGACAGTTTTCATTTGACACCCACACCTAGAAATATTTATCTCTCACATATTCACACCTCTCCTTATAACTGTGAGAGAATGAAATTTCACAGACCAATATAGAATGTTGTTTATTTTCAAAAAGTTTACAATGATCACTGATTTTTATCACTATAAACAAGTAACATTTCATATCTAGAAAATTAAGAGTATTGTGATTATGTACTGTGCTAGTACATGAGCCTTACACTTTTCATTTGGATATGAGTTTGGCACAGTTAAAGGTATTACAAAGTTTTGGTAAATTTTGAAAATTGGCTGGATAGTGATTCTTTAAAAAAATTATATATTTGGATGCCCCTATGGATGTATTATAAGCACTAACATTTTTTAGCACCTAAAACTCTTCTGCTTTCGAGAAAAATTGAATTAAAAAATTTACCGGTGCTCCCGGAAAATTTTGATAAATTTGAAATAGCGCCTACGGCCAGACGATGGTAGCTGCGACCATTAAAATCTCAGAATATGCAGATCTGATATATATATTCCAAACGGTTATAGCAAATCGGTCAATTTCAGTCAAATAACATTGTTTTATAGCTAAATTAATATCTTGACCTTGAGAGGGCGCTATACAACATAAAGAGTTTATTATTTACAATTTCATCACTTTAGGCTTGATTTTAACCGCAAAATTGATCACTGAATATTGTAGGATTGCATATGCTTCCAATATGTTCATTTGAACCAAATTCATTACCCCATACCAAAACTTTGTATTACCTTTAAGGCAAAGCCTTGTAAAATATTGTTAGATGTTGGACTGGCCAAATAGTACAATCAGTTATAATTGGTAGGATAAGTGTCTGTACACATACATCTATTTCTCAAGATTGTATGGCAAAGATAGGATGGAGTCAGGATCTTCTTGAATCTTTTGTTTAAAAAGTGCAGCGAAAGGGGGTTGAAATTATTGGAAATTTTAAAGCTAAAGTCTTGGATGACTTTGTTTGTTAAAAGCCAGAAGCTTGTGAACTCTGTGTTGAAGTAGGTAAGTTTCTGGCTCCTAACAGACAAAGTGTGTTGATTATTTTTTGTTGTCATTTCTTCCTCGTAATGTTTATCAAGATTGTCTGAGCTTCATAGACTAGTTGAGGAATGGTAGTATCTGTACTTTTATGTTGACAAGAAGATGTTGTGATATATACACGCTTGTCATCGCTCTTTCCTTTATTAGACTCCACATCTAGACTAGTATTAAACCAGTCAACACTAGATACCACTATTCCCCATCCTCATAGGGATGGAGGAGTTTGATTGGGTGCGACATTGGTTGCTATGGCAACTGCACTTTCTGGCATCTGTAACTAGTTCACTGCACTCACTCACTCGCTGTGTTGAGAAGATATTAAGATAAATAACATGTCATAAAATGGAATGAAAATACCCTGCATGCCATCTTAGGGTGTTCTTGCTCAAGAAATGGTGATTTAAACCAGTTTTCAAGAAAATATGCAAGATAAATATACAGTATTCCTTGCATGCTGTGATAGTGATGTAAGATGAGTGAGAATTTGAGTGCATAAATATCTGTGTTGTCTTCTAAACGAATATGAGAAATGTTCTGATCCAAGACCATGCTGATTTTGTTATAAGAGTGTTTTCACACCTGTGAAAAAGAATAATGAAAAAAACTTAAATGATACATTAAGAAATGATATTTTTTACCACCTATTTTCATGGTACACAACATCTGTAGAAGACAAAAATCAAAGCCTTAGACTTCCAAAAGGAACCAGTGAGAGAGAGAGAGAGAGAGAGAGAGAGAGAGAGAGAGAGAGCGCGAAAGAGAGGGAATATGTTTAACATGGAAATGCTAAATTGAAAACAAGAAACATATATAAATACATTTTCAATCTCATTGTGAAAATACAACATTAGGTAGTTGACAATGATGTATAAAGAAATGTAGACAAATAGAAGATTGTGGAATAAGTGTTTTTTTGGAGGACACATTCTTTTATTCAGGACCATCTGTGATTGCATGAAATGTCAAAATAGACTTTTAAATATCGAAGCAAATGATAAAGAATAGGTAAGGATATGGGGTGTTTCCATGGAGGACACATTCTTTGAAGTAAGGACTATATCTTTGATGACATGTCATGTCCAAGTAGATTTGGCCCTGACCAGGTCTAGGTATGGTAAACTTTTGAATTGTATTCATTTCTTTTGATGTCTACCTCTAGACCACTTTCTTTCAAGGTTACTTTGCCAATTACTACAACTTGCTACATTATGATCACAGCATGATATTTAGAACATCAGTTTATGTACTTCAATCTCTGCAATTACCAACTTTTTCTTTCTCTCTTCATCCTTCCCTCCTTCTTGATTCCCTTCCCTCCACCCACCCCTCCCTTAACCCCTCCTTCAACCCCTCTCTCCATCCCTCCCTCCCCATCCCTCCCTCCCTCCATGCTTCCCTCCGTCCTCCGTCCCTCCCTCTGTCAGTCCCTCCCTCTGTCCCTCCCTTCCTCCTCCACCCAACCCCTCCTCCCTCCCCCTTTCTTCCATCCCTCCTTCCATCTGTCCCTCCCTTCCCTCCCCCACCCCATCCCTCCCTTCCTCCCCCTCCCCCTCCCCACCCCTCCCTTCCCCCCGCCCCACCCTTCCCTCCCCCCGCCCCACCCTTCCCTTCCTCCATCCCTCTTTTCATCCCTCCTTCCATCCCTCCCTCCCTCCCTCCTTCCATCCCTCCCTCCCTCCCTCCTTCCATCCCTCCCTCCCTCCCTCCCTCCCTCCCTCCCTCCATCCGTCCCTCCATCTGTCCCTCTGTCCGTCCCTCTGTCCGTCCCTCCCTCTGTCCCTCCCTTCCTCCCCCACCCCACCCTTCCTCCCCCACCCCACCCCACCCCACCCTTCCTCTCTCCCCCTTTCTTCCATCCCTCCTTCCATCTGTCCCTCCCTTCCCTCCCCCACCCCATCCCTCCCTTCCTCCCCCTCCCCCTCCCCACCCCTCCCTTCCCCCCCCCCCGCCCCACCCTTCCCTTCCTCCATCCCTCCTTCCATCCCTCCCTCCATCCCTCCCCCCCTCCCTCCATTCGTCAGACCACATTGTCAGTTATCTATGTATTCCTTTTTTCCTTCTAATGTGAATGGGCTCCCTCTCCCCCCCCCCCCCCCCTCCCTCCTCTCTTGTGCTCATACTGCAATGTAGCTATATCAGTGGCCAATTAGGCTCTAATAGAACATGATACGCATTGGTCACGTTTAGGAGAATAACCGTCTGTTTTTGTTATTTAATCAGCGGCCGTTTAGAAGGTCATGTACAAAATAAGTATTTTCCTGTCCCAAATAACTTCATGGTATTTCAATTTTTCGATATTATTGTTATGGCCCTGCGTGGTATTTGTTCAAAACAATGCAATATTGTGGAGGTTTTGTTAATGATTTCATTATGTTTTGAAAAGTGACATTAATCTACATTTTCTGCATTGGTGGTGCAAAGTTTATTTTTAATTTGATGGTATTGGAATGATAAGATCTAGTCATTACCGAGAATCTGTTTGTGCACAGCCTACACATTACTGGTAATTCTGTTGGACATCTTTAGCTTTGGCAAGAATAACAGAGCTTTTGTGTTTGGAGCCTGTTTCACCTTTTGGAACAATGTTTCCATGACATGTTTTAATGTTTTTAAGTCTGGATAATGTTATAATAAGTATGTTTTTACTCTTTTTCCCAGGTCATGAACTTTCCAAAATTACCTGATAATTCTACATTATAACCAGACACCCTCCTGTTAATTCACTTCTTCATCAATTCATGTTAAATTGGTTCTAGTGAAATTTTCGTTCGGGACAGACACCATTTTCCCAGATTGTGTCATCACAAAATCTGGCAAAAATAAGAAATCTCGAGATGATGGCAGATAAATCTGGTTTAGAGCGTTGGAAGATTCCCAGATGCTCATTTCAAAGCTCATCTTCTTCCTGATGGGAATTTCAGCGTTGACCTCCGTGCGACCTCTCGTCTCGAGGAAGCCAAGACAAGCCTTGGTGTGATGCCTCCAATGTGTGTAGCCAAAGCTAAGCAAAACAAACATGAACTTCAACCAAAAATAAATCTCACCCCCTTCCTCTTCTTGTATATTATACACTCCCACTTGTTAAGGGCAGAAAAACAGTTCATTTGTCTTCTTTTTGAAGTTGAGATGAGCCTGTATAGTGAGTGTTTCTAGGTTTTTGTCTAGTATCAATCTGAAAATTAATATCAGCCACAGCCGTCAATGAATAAAGCAAAGTTAATCATAGGAATGTCAATGGTAGTAGATTTTCAGGTATTTCAAACAAAAAAAGTACAAATTCCTATTAAAAAAACAAAGACTAGATTTATTAGAATTGTTATCCCTTACAGACTCAAAACTATATAGCCTATCATGGACAACAGAATGAAAGAAGGGGAGGGTCCTATATTTGTTTTCATTATTCATGCATTTTATGTTTACTACCATATTGTAATCACAATCCTGCGTGTTTTCACAAGCTGGTATACTTTTGTTTTTAAAATAAAATTTACATTTGTACTTTTATGATTAAAAGTTGTTCTATTTTTCATATTTAAATGTGTATGCATGACAGAATACACTGTCATTGTGCTCGTCATTGTAAAGGCTCAAGTTGGTAGTTTTCTTTAATGTAACCCTGTAAATTATTGAAGTTATTCTGTCTTTTGGAACAGGGTCATATGACTATAAATCATTCTTTGAGCGGGTTAACGAGTGAGAGGCAGACAGTGGCAGTAGGTGTCCTAAAACTTCATAAAATCCTCTTTCTCTTCCTGTTTATATTCAATCTATTGTTCTTTGAAGATGGGGGTGTTGGTGAAAACCACTTTGGATAAAAATAGTTTGATTTATTGATTTTCTTTGCAATTTTAGAACTGGAACATGACCTTGTTAAGTTCACGTGCCCTAACCCCCCCCCCCCCTCCACTCGGAGCTCTCAGTGAAACTTCAGCTAAAAAGGAGAATGTCACATCAACACTCTAATCCAGACATTTTTCTTATGATCAATAATACATCTATCTTGTGCTTTGGTTAGTTGAGCTTTTATGGAAATATGTGCAAAAATGGTTATTGCAATCTGTCTCGATTCGTTATAAGAAACAACGCAGGGATTTCTGCTTCTTCTGTCATGTTCAAAGTTATAAAGGTAATCTTACCTTGATGACATGATTCATATCCCTGATGCTTAATTGTCATGAAGGTCCAGACGTTGCTGGCCATATTGATTTCATAATCTCTCTCCTAGGGTGCGTTTAATCAACACTTTTTCACCCTAGAATCACGGTTTCTAAAGACGTTTAGTTTAAAACGCAATGCGTTCAAGCGATTTTTTTGTCGGTCGTAAAAATAAACGTGTTTGAAAACACAAACATGAAACGCTGAAAAAGATGCGTTTTGTATCATGATTCTGCAGAATCACGGTCGCTAAAATTTGATTGAATGGACGGAGTTCTCAATCATGATTGTATGACGGAGCCTGTTCCGGTTTGGGCAAAAACCGCGCGCCTGCTTTTCATGCAATTTGTGTTTACTATACCATGCTCTTTATCGTGGCCTGTTCCGTTATGTTATACCTTGTTTTCCTTCTATCTTTTTCTCTTTCTGTCTTTCCTTATGTTATTCTTTGTTTCTTCCTTCTATTCTTATGTTATTCTTTTTTTTTTCCTTCTATCACCTTCTCTTATATTATTCTTTATTTTTTTATAATTCTATCACTTTCTCTTTTGTTATTTTTTGTTTCTTCCTTCTATTCTTATGTTAATCTTTGTTTTTTTCGTTCTATCAGCTTTTCTTATGTAATTCTTTGTTTTTATAATTCTATCACTTTCTCTTTCTGTCTTTCCTTATGTTATTCTTTGTTCCTTCCTTCTATCACCTTCTCTTATGTTATTCTTTGTTTTTATAATTCTATCACTTTCTCTTATGTTATTCTTTGTTTCAATCATTCTATCACTTTCTCTTTCTGTCTTTCCTTATGTTATATTTTGTTTCTTCCTTCCATCACCTTCTCATTCTTTGTTTTATTATTGCGATCTATGCTCAAAACAGCAGTCGATAGTCGGCCGTAAACAATTCCAAAAAGCGCGCGCCGAAGTTGACCTATACTTCCTGGGTCAAACTGCGAGTGTGATCCGCAGTGGCTGGGCTCGAAATGAGCTAGAATCAGCGTTGATGAAAAATCGCTTGAACGCTAACCGCAGTGACCTTGTTTTTTGTAACGGCGTTTTGATTTGTGATTCATGTTTGTGATTCTAGCTTCGAAAATTCAATTGAACGCACCCCTAATGTATCTGAAATATTATATCCCAAAGGGTTTAGATACTAAAGGAGAGAACTAGACATGTCAAGTACAAACAAATGATGAATTCCACCAATATTTTGTTTGTCACATGACCAAATTCTGCAACTCCATATTCCTGTTAATTTACTTTATGTTCATGTCTTTCTATCATCCATATCAATTTTGTTTTAAACAATTGTCCAAATGAGTGTAAATTGACTTTAAAACTTTTGTTTCTTTTATAAAATGTAGTACCGTATGGCATAACTTGACATTTGGATTGCCCTTTGGTTATGACATTCCATACTAGTTGACAAAAATATGAGGTTTTTTTGAAGTCTTATTTCCTTCCTGCTTGAACCTAAACCCACTTCCAACCAGACATCACAGACAATCAGAGTATTTTTCAGACAGGTTTGATTACCTCAAGAACTCCCCAGTCCCTGAAAGAAAGACAATAATCGAGGGGGTTTAATTCTTGGATGTTTACCCTGTTTACTTCAATTTCTCTTGGGTTTATTACCTCTTAACTCCACTCTTTGTCATGAGTAAAACCAAAACAAACTTTGTGAACTTGGTTCCTTTTAGTCGAGGTCAAGTTCAGGGTCGCGGGGCAGCTGTTTACATCCTTTAAAGACATCTGTTGGACTCGCTTTCAGTCTATGCTTCCAGTCTATGCTACCAGTCTGAGCTCGCTCGCTCGCTGCATGAACTAAAGAGTCCCTGGTGGAATCCCAGCTGAGGGGATCTTTGTAAGTCAATTAAAGGTATCGTCTCGGGGCATTTATATCATACAAACTATTTAAGATATTCAGAAATATGTCAATAAATGACCCATGAAACAAATTTGAGGGTTCTATAAAAACTTGGATATTATTCTTCATATTCAAAAGAGAAATGGCTGTATATATTAGCATAAATTCAAATGTAAATGCTAATGCCAACAAGCATTATGGATTGTTACAATAAAATGGAATGGTCAATCCCCCCCCCCCCCCCTCCTCCCATGGGGGAACTGTAATAATCCTTAATGTATCTATTTTATTCAATATAAAAAGAGTGGATTCTCTTAAGGTATCCATTTTCTTCTTTCATTTTCTCTAGCAGAATTAACGAACACCTTTAATTTAGTCAAGGCGCAATCATGACTGTGCAGGTACTTCGCCCACATTATGCTGGTCTGCAAAATGTGCATTTTTCATTAAAAAAATATTTGTGTAATGGAACAATCATACTGAGCTGATAGCACTGTCATGGCAGGATATGTGCTTCTTTAAAGCTGGAGTGTTGTTTTGAAACACAGTCATGCAACTTCATCGATAGGCGGTGGGAAATTTATCCAAATTGTGAAAAATCATGCTTGTATGCTCTTAGAAAATGTTCTACAAGAAAACATGACTGTTAAAAATAAACAACATTTTAAACTAATAAACAGATTAACTGTAAGCACCTGCAGTACCTGCTTTCAGAAATGATGATTCTATTATTGTTGAAATCAGAATTGATGAAGAAAAAAAATGCTACATACCTACAAATAACTTGAAAAGTATATAACCTACTTCATCTGCCAGAGACATTGCCAGTGTAACAAACTTTTCATAATGTATTTTCACAATTCAAACAAATTTTCCATTTCCATTTTTATAAAAGAGAGCATTAGTAAGAAACAAACAAAAGTCATTTGGCTATCCATCTCCCCAGCACTGTCTCTCACTTTCTACTGTGTTCTTCTAGAAACAATGAAATAGAGAGGACATTGGAACAAATCTTTAAAGGGGATCATATTTCAAAAGAAACATTACGGGCCAAGTTACTTAGGATGAGCAGCAGGACTGGAGAGACACCAAGGTATACCCCCAAGGAGTTTGTGAAGATCCTCGCTACATCCTTGGTAGGATGCTAATCTTGATACCAGCGGTTAAGTGATGATGTTTGAACATTTAACTATCTCCCTGTGGGTCGTCATGGAGCTAGTGATATGAGCCCAGGTGTTACCCATCTCAGGTTGGTGTGATTAGGCCTGTTTTCATCAGCTCCAGATTGCCAAATAGCCCGCTATTTCTGATATGGGAAATAATCCTGAAGTTACAAATCATGTCTTCATCAGCTCGAGACTTGACCTCAAAACTTCAAACTCGAGCTCTAGAAATTAGCTCAAGATATTTTGCTCAGCGTTCGCGCATAGTGCGAGTCTTCGCACAACACAAATAGCGGGATATTTTGCAAACTAGCCCAAGATATCTTGGGATGATTATCTCGACCAAATATCCCGCTAATTGCAAATTCGGGCTGATGAAGATGCAAATTAACTGGATAATTTGCGATCGGGATATTTCAAATAGTGGGATATTTGGCAATCTCGAGCTGATGAGTGATGTAGACAGGCCTAAAGATCCATGATCACAGCTCAGGAAAACCTTGTAAAGACCAACTGTAACGCTGTCGGCTGTCCACACTAACTTGGGGAAAATCTCTGAAGAAATTGACCCCACCCACCCACCCCCCTTGCTTACAGTATTGGTATGTTATACCATGGACCACGGTTATACCATCAATATCAGCATCTTCTTGGTAATATTGTTTTTCCAGAGCCAGAATGACATTAACTCTGTATCGAGGTATATATGAGTCAATGCCCGCTGGCTCCAAACAGACTGTAATCACTGTATGTTCCAATACAGGTGTCTGAAGATGCTCTACACCATGTGTTTCCCAGAAACAGTGAAGTTGGAATGATGTATGTTTAACCACACCCTGACTGCTTAAATGTATGTCATGGGAAAAAAGAAATTTGAGAAACTGACATACATCTTTGAAGACTACCATGGATGAATGTGAAGGAATTTCTTACTTTCCTTCTTTTTTCCCCCTTCCTACAAATTTCTCCCTCGCTCTTTCGTCATCTTCTTATTCTTCTCAGCATTTTTTTCGGCAGCATCTTTGTGCATTTTTGCTCTATTTTTCATATCCATCGTTCAATAGATTTCTTGTTTTATCAAGATCCCAAGTTCTTTCCTTGAAATTCATACCATGTTCGGTTTATATCATGATCCAAACAAAGTTCAAAAAGATTTAAAGATGAAATTATAGGCTTGTTTGAGTGTTAGCCCCGATCACATGAGGTTCATACCCAGATCAAATTAATACTACCAAGTACCAACATGGATCAAGAAACAGAGGGCACATTCATACTTGCAAATCCTTTATGAAAACCTGATTTCAGCGTTTCAGTTTAAACCCAATCATTCATGTGAACGTCCTTCTCAGAGACACAAGATTCACTCCACAATCAGAGAGTATTTTGATGTAAATTTCATCATCAAACTGTCTGAAAAGTTTTTCAACCATTAATGGTTGCATGTCCTGTTCATAATGTGTTACCAAAGCTTTTATCCTTCTCATGTCAACAAGTATATGGTGATCTTCCCATATTTCTTTGAAGCTGTAGACTGCAGTCATATACACTTCTATATGTTGTAGATCTTAATGTAAAGCACGGCTATATCTTTTAGAAAGTGCAAAACACATCCAAATTCTAATTTAGAGATTCTTTTCCTTTCACCGTCTGCCTTTATGAAAACTTTGAAGAGTTTAAAGTATCATCTGTTAGAAGCCAGAAGGGTGTTAACTCATATACTTTAACACAGAGTTAAGGCCCTTGTGGCTCCAAACACACAATGTGCGGTATGAATGCGCCTTTCTGGAGCCAGACATCTTGGTGTCCCACCTACAACCAAAAGATTTTAAGAAAAAAATGAATTGATGATGATTAAAATATACACCAGTAATCTCCCAAGACCAAGTCCTAGACAAAGATACGTCACAAACCCAAAGGATGGGTTAGAAGATGAAGAGATTGATAGAACATTCCTTCACACTCCGTGATCTACTCCCTTTTCACTCCAGTTTCCTGCGAATGTTGTCTGACATTTTAATTTGATGTGCATCTCTTTAGATTATAGAGCTCTTTCCTCTTCAGGAGCCCAGTTTGATGGAAGATGATATCTTTATTAAATTATTAACTTAGGCATATGCTTTCTGGATACACCCCTCCCCTGCCCCTCATCCTGCCCCTCCTCTGGCCCTACCCCACATACATGGATACACCCACTTCTGTAATTTTCTTCCATGCACCTGTTCTTGTAATTGTTTATATTTTATATTCAAGAACTTAATGTCATGTTTTGTTGAATTGAAGTCCTAATTGATCGATGAAAGAATAATTTGGTATGAATTAGAAATGTGTACAAATTCAACTTTATGCAAATAAGGTTTGTTTCACTTGTCTCGTACCATAATCGTAGAACTGCCAATCAGAAAGAGAGGGGGAGGGAGAGAGAGAGGGGGGAGAGGGGAGAGGGAAGAGAAGGGAATAGAGGGGAAGAGAGGGGAAGAGGGGGAAAGAGGGAAAGGGATAGATGGAGGGAGGGTGAGAGAGAGGTAGGGAGGGAGTGAAGAAGGGGAGGAGGGAGAGAGAGAGTGTTGGTGAGCGAGCTGGGGTGGGGGGGGGGGGGGGGGGTACAGCATAGGAAGAGAGAGGTGCCATACTGATGATGTATAAAGGGAAACATCAGATGGCATTGTTTCATCAAGACTACATAGCCGTCTAGCCATGATATTGCTTATTTATCAAATATACAACAGTTAACCAGATAAAACATAGAGGAAGATCTAGCTTCCTGTGTTCTAAACATGGCCTATGATTGATGATGCTGTATTTGGCATGTTTATAAAGATGTGATGAGTATTAACATCTACATCAATAAAGAGTTTGCATATGAATTTGATTGTGTGAAGTACTGTAAAGGAACATACTTCAGATCATGCTTTAAGCATGATGAATTCACCACACCCTGAAGCTCATCAGAGATGTCATGCTGTTATTCAAGGGACAGAAGTTTGGGGATTCCAATCCACATCTCTGTCTAGACATGATGTTGCATTTCAATCAAAGTTTTTAAAAAATAATCATGGAATGAATAAAGAGTTCTGCATCTGTAATGAGAATTCATAACGTTTGGTGTCTCCCCTCTCTGGTGAGAACTTAGAGGAACGTTTCAAGATTGGGGAGGGTGCGAAAATGCCTATTCATTCCTTTTTGACGCCCATGGAGAGGTAGAATCTATCATCATCTTGTTTAACGAGACAGGAAGTGCAACATATGACCAGAGGAAGTGCAGCCTGGTCAGCCACATCGATTCTAATCGTCATGGCGATGAAATCTTATAATTAATGGGTATAAAAAATGATGATAAAAAGGGAGGCAAAAGTGTAGAGGAGGGAAATTGGTGGAGGGGGAGGGGGAGCAGAACGAGATATGGTAAATATGATAAAAAGAAAAATTAGGAAGAAATCTGCCATATAATTTATTATTTTCATAAAAATTGTAGATTCAAATTCAGATTAAACCTGTTGAACTCACAATCAATGACCTATTTTTGTAATTCTGATTAATATACAATTTGTGGTTTCTTCACTTTAACTCTACCTCATTGTTTTAACCAATGTCTTAATATCAAACTAATCAGACGGTAAGACTCCCATCCGGTCTCCGTCCCCAATATCGATTTGATCATTGGTAGCTAGGAACTTTGTCTCGATGTGGAACGCTCAAATAAAACCACAAAAAGAGCAAGCCGTCTACTTTCCTCTTAATACTTTGGAGACTTTGAGCTCTGATTTTGTTTGACATAATGAGGGCTCGGTGCAGAATCAATTTGTTTGAAGAGAAAGAGGATTGAGGAAACGTCCAGGAAGTGGGTTGGGTGTGACTTCGTTGTAGTGATGAGGTTTCCATGATGTGTGAGATGGAAATATTAAAGGTATGATTAATTGCAAGAAGTTATGATGCAAACTCAGTTCTAAGTATCATTTGCAATTGAATAAAGGGGAAATATAAGCCTCAAGTTAAATATTTCTCACTAACTTGAAAAGAAATTCAAAATTTTAATAAATATGAACTTATGAAATACTTTCAATTCAAGAAAGTTGAGATGAGCTGATATACTTTGACAGCAAAAATATCCCCTCTGTAAATTAGTATATCTTTATTGGCTTTGTAGGAACAGGATTGTCTCACATTTGGTGAGGTAAATTAAAAGGTAGTGTATTTGTAATTGGTTATTAGTATACAGTGAAACCTGTATATAAAGACCACCCAAGGGAGACAAGAAAGGCGGTCATTGTAGGCATGTGGTCTTTAAGTGCAGGTTCCTTTGATATAAGTGTCAATGTAAATCTCTTTTCAAGAATGACACAAAATGTGGTCTTTATAGAAAGGTTGTCTTTCTATACAGGTTGAAACTACAGCAGGTTTGACTGTATATAATGAATTGTGTAATGTGTATATGACGACTTTGTTCTACCATCTCCTAACTTCTGACATCAGTCTATTGAATCAAATTTTCAAAAAAACTGATATGGAAGTTCATTGAAACCTTGAGAATGTGACTCTCAGGCACCCATGAACAGAGGCACAATTTCACAATTTATGGCCTTCATGATATAAAATATGTTCTATGGGATATCCTTAAAGGGATCGTTTAACAATGATAAATCTGAGATACACGGCCCTACGTGTTATCAGTGTCTGTGATATGGTGTAATATTGAAGCCCTAAAAAAAATCGCGCTTCAAAATGATCAAGAAGTGCCTCAAAAAAGTAAAAATCTGTGAGTGACCGGTTTTACCATACTCGTCTTCCCCAATAGACTGTAGTGTTATGAAAACCGTCCGGCGAACGGTTTTGAAAATTTGTAATTTCATTCATAAATATCTTGATAATCAGACAGGCGATCGGCTTGTAAAAGTCATGGAGTTCCTGACTGACATAAAGGTTTATAATTATCATAGCAGCATGAGCTAAATCCCGGATTTTGTTTCAGAATCTGAGACAAAGTTACCGGATCCCTTTAAATCATATAGCCCCCTATCGTACTGAACTATGAATGCACTTATGCAGTGGTCTACAGCACCCGTTCACACTAGAGGAACATGTGTATATCTGATGACCGGGGTAATATATCTGTGTGAAGTGCTCAGAGACATTAAAGATGCATTTATCACTACACTGTATAAAGTATAAACCCAGAATAATTCTCACTAGACAACCTTCCCATGATCAGTTAACACAAATTCTTTTTTGTTGAAAGAATGCCTTAACTTCTCTATCATAAAGTTTCAGTACTCTGTTTTACTATATCTATATGGTGTTCACATAGGAAAATTAAACTACAACATGTACTTATCTTATAACAAGTCTGAATGGAGGGGTAAGGTGGGGGGCAGAGATCGACACCCTCTTCTGAAATATGGGATACCAGTCTGACTAGACATCATGAAAGCACCTGCCCAATCATTGCTTGTGAGATAGTACCGGTATACATTCCATGATACCAACCTTCATCTTCAGATGTCAAAAGTTTATATTTTAAAGGTATCGTTCAACTTTGAAAATGATTAGAAAATCAGTCGAAAGTGTTATGGGCTCAAAGAATACCAACAAATTTCATCAGTAATATTTTTACCCAAAAATGTTTAATTTCTTAGACGTGTAGGTCTAGCTGTGGGACTGTAATATTGATATGAATGTGAAATTAATAATAAATTGTATACGTTTTAGTCACTTGATTGGAGTCTACTTCTTTCACACAATGAGTGTCTTAGAAATGGGGTTTATCCTAAGAAAATAATAAAAACTTATTTTATTGTACTTGAAATTTGTCTTATTGAGTTTATTACATTTTGCAAGACAAGACAAAAAGTAGAGAGAACGTTAATGAAAGGAGACTGGATTTGCTCAGTAGCAATTAGCAATAAAAAAAGATTGAGGGTTTGCATGGTTACACTTGTTACCTTCTTCTCTATCATTTTGATTTTTGAATTTTTGAATTTGAAACTACTGGTTAGGGGTCTTTGTGCTTATTAAATTGTTTTTATTTCTCAAATTACAATTAATCATATTACAGTAGCTATTTCATTGAGTTGAAATAAGTGAACAAAGAGAGACCAGGCACATTTTATTTGTTTTGATTTATCAAATTACATCTACTCACAGAGATGTTAGATAAAGTTGAAAGAAAAATCGTAAAATCAGGGAGTCCCTTTGCTCGTTATTGTTTTTGATTCTCAAATTTCATTTATTCATGGAGATATTACATAAAGTTCCAACATCAATTAGTATTAACCATATATCAGGACATTCTAAGATTAAAAACTTAAAGATATGTAGGAATGTGGGGGGGGGGGGGGGGCTTTCATAAATATTCGCAGTGAATGTCCTCTTCATTGAGTACATGAATCATTTTTGAACGAGAGAAAAACAAAGTGTCATTTTGAGAGCAAGGAAAGCATGAATTAATGTTGGTATGGTGTTCTCTTTCACCCCCACCTCAGATCAATTGAGATGATTTATAAGAGTTATGATAGAAGGGAGAAGTAGAGGATGATAAGGGGGTACATACCAGCATGATCTCAACACACATATGATACCTAGCTTCTGTGGGGTTTGGAGGATAGGGAGGGCTCAACTTGGATTTCATCTTGGTTGCTATGGAGATTCATGAGAGGTGATGATTGATGAGGAGATTTTGGAGGAGGAAGAAAGATTATGAAAGAATGGAGGAGATTGGAAAGAAGGGAAAGATAAGAGATGAGATGAAAAATATTCGGTTGATTTTTGAGAACTGGTTAATGTGGATTTCATCCTGAGTATGTGGTTGCTATGGAGATGAAACGTGATAAGAAATGATTGAGGATGAAAATGACATGTTTGAAGATGGATACAGATAAACAAAAAATTATTTGAACTATCATAAGAAGAAAATGGGAGAAGTAAAACAGCTGGCAGAGAAAAGATAAAGAGGAGATGAGACTTAAGAAGATGAGGAGCAGGAGGTTCTTTTAAAAGCCGGAATGAATGATGTAGTCAGAAAAGAGATGGTTATGTTGTGTAGAAGGTGAAGATAAATAAAAAGTTAAATAAATTCTACAAATCTGGTATAGGACTATGATGTAAAGTTAGTTTGGAATGATGTGAATTTGAGGAAATTATGTATCATTGTTTCTGGGAGAAGAAAATTGTTTGAATAAGATAGGACATAATTCCTGCAGAATTTGATGTTGGCTGCAAAAGGGATACAGGACTTTTAATCTCCTAGAACCAAAATTCTTGAAGTAAGAAAGTGGGAAACCCTTGTCTTTCTCAATCTTTCAGGATCCTCTATGAAGTACTTTTTTAGGTAAACAAAAAACAGTGCTTAAATTGATTTTGATCTTCACATCACTGACATATGACAAAGAATTGGTTTACTTGACAGAGGCACTGACCAATTTGTTGTACAAGCCGTAGCCAACATCTGTTTTCATGCAGCTATTCTGTAACAAATCATCGTAATTGAAATCGTATTTGACAACCTTTTGCCCACTTGGTCGTTCATTTTCTTTTTCTCTCCCTTATTTCTTTGTGAGTTGGTACTTGTCAAACACCTTAGCATGGTGACTCCATCAACACAGCTTGTATGCGGCTAGGTTCAACTCACATTGTACCCTGTTTGGATGAAAAAGTGGGGCAGAGGTTGACCAGTGTATCTGGATCATAACTGGCATTGTTTTAATTACCCTATTCTACCCTCAATCCCCTCCCCTTCCCCTCCCTGGATCATAACAGGCATTGTTTTAATAACCCTACTCTACCCTCAACCCCCTCCCTTCCCCTCCCTGGATCATAACTGGCATTGTTTTAATTACCCTACTCTACCCTCAACCCCCTCCCCTTCCCCTCCCTGGATCATAACAGGCATTGTTTTAATAACCCTACTCTACCCTCAACCCCCTCCCTTCCCCTCCCTGGATCATAACTGGCATTGTTTTAATTACCCTACTCTACCCTCAACCCCCTCCCCTTCCCCTCCCCTTCCCCTCCCTGCCCCTACGCAATCAGTTCATAGGCTCATATATGTATACAACAAGATTAGCTGTGGAAGTTCCATAGTTGACATGCTTCATCGTAGTCTACTGAAAATGGGATTTCACTTTCAAATTACTCTCCAAACAGATAGTTTAATAGTCCTTAAAACCAATGAGATCAGAAAATCAATTATTGTCACAGTACACTACTGTCATACAATAAAAACTAAATAAATAGCATCGTCAGTTAAAAGTATTTTTCAGTTTGTCACTATTTAATCCAACTTTAACCCCACCAGAAACACAATCTTATATTGTTTTGTAATTTATAAATTGTTAAAGGTAAAAGAGTATCAGTCACTATATATTTGTTAACTTTTTATTTATTTTGTTTTAATTCAACAGGGTAGCCCCATCAATTGTTAAGCTACTTTTAGACTTGGGGGCCCTGCATAACATAAAAAATACATATAAAGACATACAGTATACATGAAAACATCATTACATGGTGAATAGTAAACATGATATACCAGACTATATATTTCCTTCTACATATATATCTAGCTATTTCATGCTATAAATTATATTAAGAAGTGTTTGGAAGATTAAATGTCCATCGCCGAACACTTAAAACCCACTTGATAACCTTACAAACTATTTTTATGAGACCGTGGGGTGCAGTTTAGGAATTCATAGACAGTATGTAGTGTCCTAAGTTTGCTCCCAATTCAACTTGAACCTGTAACACATTTTGGTATTATCCAAGTGTATAGTTGCTGTTGATTTAGTTTTTGCAGATTTTTTTAAACACAGATTTTAGCCCTTTTGGCTCTGCTCAGGCAGTATAAAATGGTTAACTAATGTTTTATTTTTTTGAAAGTGTTTCTTGATAAGCTTTCAGTCAGCTTTTGATAGATAAATAGACTTACTAATTAATACACACTTTATAAAGTCTAAAATGTCACCTCATAATGTGTAATCAGTAAGAAAAATTTGTCTGCTAAATAATGCCTCAATCTCACAGACAAGTCCGATACCAGGTTGACAGATAAAATTGGCAAGAAGGGAATGAACTCACAAACTGTAACACTGATTTAATTCCCTTTTAGTTCTCAACAGCATACCGGTAAACTCTATCTACCCGTGCTTTACACATATCATTAGGTAGTTAATGATATTTCTACTGGTCTTTGATGTAATGTACATTTTAGCTAAACATTTTTGGAGATTTCTTTTTAAAATTCAATTTCAAATCTTGTCAACATCCTTTCAGACGAGGTGGATTTTTGTTTCATTTTTTGATCATGTGGGGGTTACTTTAGCATGCTCAGTAAATTCTTGGCACTTTTCTAATCTTTCAAATATAATATATCATCTGTTAAAAGCCAGAAGGGCTTTAAATCTGTGATAAATGATCTAAGTTAACAGCCTTATGACTCTCATCAAGTGATAATTTTTCAATATGTAGCATGACACTGTTTGATAATCTTAGTCATATTTGTATAAGAAACTGCTTGATAAGTGAGAAAAATGATTTGATAGGGGAATAGAGTAAACCCAGATTTTCTGATCCTCTATCTGTTCCTACTTAGTACTTTCATGTCTTCTTCCCTTTTTACTTCTTTGTTTTTATCCCCCCCATCTCTTCATTAATGTGTGAGGAATATATTCAACATTGTTCTCATGGTTATAGATAGTCTTCTTTGTCATAAAAAAGAGCATATTTGTTGACATGTTTTCAAGGTTCAGCTGTGAAAATATATCAGTAAACAACAAATATTTATCTGGTATTCGAAACCCAGGAATGTGTCAGTTTTTATCTTGAGGCTCTTTGACATATGATTGGAACTCATTATAATATTTTGGTTAACAGTGATTGTAACAATTTAATTAATTTTATTATATTATCTGGTGCTGATAAATTAGAAATTGCTCAGTAGCGATAGTAGTAATCTTGGACCTACAGTATGATCCAAAGAGGTCTTTACATTGATGTCTCTTTGCTATGTACAGGTAGCATGCTAGTTCTCACTTCAAATATGTGGAGGTTGATCAAATCAGTGTAACATGTAAATATGTTCATTTTGATAATTGAGGTTGGGTTCAAACTGATGTCATATAAAAGTGCACCTGCTATATCTTAACAGACCAACAGGTGGATTCCAACCTTAAATACCTGGTGCCATTTAAACCATACAACCCCCCAAAAACGAAAAATGTCTGAAAGTATAAAATGTGTGAAGAGGCAAGCTGTCATACTATCCATAGAAATACCAATCCCCCTCCCTGTCCCCGGCCGTACCCCTCTACCACTACCAGCTACCAGTTGACTTGACATTGGACCCCTTCGGATGCCCATGGGTGCCGTCAGGGGAGTCCAGGGCACCCCATGTTGATCCAAGGCTCTTACCTGCCATGGGATGTTATTGTACATCTGTGAAATTCCGCACTTGAAGGGGATTAGAAGAGGGCGCGAAAGGGGATTTGAAACGTCTGTCAAAAAACTTTCTTTTCTACCTGTTGGAAGCAAAAGAAGAGGGGGAGAGAGAGAGAGAGAGAAAGAGAGAGAGAGAAAGAGAGTGAGTAAAGATTTGTTTTATTTCTGCCAATATTCAGCTAGAGTTTTTCTGATGTCATTTGAGATGGTATTCTACCAAAGAGCTTTTTAGATGTGCGTACCAAACAGTATTTGAGGTTTGGAAATTATTGAGATGCTAATTTCAGAGAGAACTATGGACTAATACAGTAGAAGTCATTATCAATTCATGATCTATTCCATTATTAGTGGGTATATATTGATTTTTGTAATGAGTTTATATAATTTCAATGAAATATGTTTGTGTCTTGACATTGTAGCTTAATACATGTAAAATACACATTGCATCATTGCAATTGGAGATATTTCATGTTTGAAGTGAAATGAGATTATTTACTGTTTGGTAGAGGGGGTACTTCCTGAAGTACAAGGAGGGTTTTACCATGAATGTGTAGCTGTGCATAGATCCTGTGGATATTGACTAAGACATTGAAATGGTGTTCTCACTGACTCATGAGCTTGCCTAAGGCTTGCCTACTGCAGCAACAACTTATGCATGCAAACCTAGATCCGTCAGGAAAGCCAGTCTCCTGCAAGTAAAAGAATGAACATGAAGATATTGACAGATCTTTCTTTTTTCACCTTTTCAGTTCATAAAGGGTGAATAAGTTTTGCCTACCAAAGTCCAATACATTTATTAGTACAGGAGGGTATTGAAAGGAATATAAAGAAAAACGCACTTGTAAATCTCAAAACTTTTACTTAGTTTTTTAATCTTAACTCAAAAGAAGTTGGTAAAACAAATAATCAGCATTTCACACCAAAGTGTAGTGAAATTCAGGCATATACATGTATGATTTGTTGGGAAGCATACAAAACAGTTATAATTTCACATTTGTATGCCAGCAATATAATACCTCAGTCATGTTGAACTTCACATTCTGGGGGTGAATACCCATGGGACAGTCAACCACCTCAAAGACACATACCTGCAGTACGGCAGTGTTCACATGTTAAGTTTTGTTTTGCTTCAGGAGGGAGTTTATGAGGTGCTTTTCTGTGTTAACAGTGCATATGCTACCTTTTATTCTATCTTTCTTACAATCACATTAAATTGTTCCGATACTTTGATTATTGATATGGACATGCATCAGCTTCCTCAGAATATTATTTTACTTCATGTTTAAGTTTTTCTGCGCTATTAATATTGGTTCAGTAGAAAAGCATGTTCAAATACTTGATGTCAATAAAATAAAGATCATTCTGATTCTTCAGAATATTATTGAAATCGATGTTTTAACTTTTCAATTGCTTGCATGAAAAGATATGGAACAATGTTCAGATAGAAACATTCTCATAGTTCAGAATAACGTTGTATCTAATTTTGTTAACTTGTTGTGTGATAATTGATATGTGTGGGTAGGCAACTATGTTCAGTAGGATATAGGTGCACTCGACGTTCTAAGTAGCCGTGTGTTAACACATAAGGGTAGGTACTCTACCTATCGGCCATACATCATCACTGCCCATTCATCATGGTGCTGGCGTGGTGTTATTTTGGTCTACTTTCTAAGCGCTCTCGAGACTATAAAGGTGTTCTTCGTACCCAGGAAATTACCTCCATTTAGTCCTAACTGCCCCTATATCCCTTCTGTACCCCTGGGCTTGGGTGATAAGTGAAGGCTTTGCTGATTGCAAGGCACAACAATTCACAGTCTCTAATTTATGATTTATTGCGAGGATGCAATATCCCAACTGTTGGCCGCACGTGATTGTGTAAGAAAATTGTTTTGAAGATCAGAAATTAGTGTTTGCAGTAGTGTTGTACATGTGCTAATTGCTGTTAAAATGATTGTGTATTTTGATGTTCAGTTGTGTTTCCTTCCTTCTCGTTCTTCTTTTATTTCATCCGTGTTTCAGTTTCATCTATGATTTTGGTTTATTTTATTATTTTAAACTCAGCTGGCACCTGAAAATGTGATAAATGTTTACACATGCCCCTCCTTCGTTCTGACAAGGGTTCATTTACTGTAGCTGTATGATAATATAGTTCCGCCTCCGCTATGGGGTCATAATAAGTGTATTGGTTAATGAGCATACTTTAAATCTTTAACCGCCTTAATCAGTTGTTAGCACAGCTGGTAACCGGTACCCAAACATAGTCTCCCTCATCACGATAATACTCATTAGGGCTAGACTCTATAATCATTGCTCAATCTATTGCTATTACGTACGCTGGTTCTTACATAATATTTTGTTTATCATTTCATTATTTGTTGTCTTTTGCATAATATTGTATGTCATTATGGAGATGCATGAAGTGATATCATACACATAATAAATCCATGGTAAATGCAATTAAGCTATATACCCACTTTTAGAATTTTACAGGCTTTTAAGAAGCAAATTGAAATGAAGATGAAACATATTTTGTAACTGATGACTAACTGTGACTTCCTGGGAAGTGAATACTAAAAGTAAAATGCTTCCTTTCCTAATTCGAAGATGTATTAACATATAATGATTTAGGCTTTTGTGGTGTGGGCATTATTTACATCTGTACTATGTATCTGTACTATCATTATGTAGTATCAAAAGTTTGTCAGTTTGTGTTGCATACACTGTCCAGAATAATTGTATCCATTTCTTATTTCCAGCCATAAATAAGGAAGAAAAGAAGGTTAAAAGATTGAAAAGGTTTTTACTTGTAAGTTAGACGTCACACTCTCTCTCTCAAAGGATAGGATAGTGTATGTATGTCCACTCTTGGTCTTTGGACAAGGATTCAATCGTAGTCACATGTTTATTAGCACAGTGATTAAGCCTGTATCTTCTGAAAGCTCATTATCTAGAGTAATGATGGAGTGAACAATAATCAGAGGAGGGAGGGACAGCCTTGGACATGACCTATATTAAACACAGAGAGAGAGAGAGAGAGAGAGAGAGAGAGAGAGAGAGAGAATACTTCGAGAGAGAAAGAGGGAGGGGGGGGGGGGGAGAGGAAGAGGAGGGAGGGAGGGAGGGAGAGGGAGGTGGGGGGGGGGGATTACAAAAATAAGAAAACAATAAAATGGGTGAAATGTAAACATTGTTGCTCTCATGATAATTTGAAGGGATTTCTGTTCTTACTGAATATTTTGACTTTGAGATGTTGCTAGCCAGGATAAGGATAGGAAGAAGCTCTTTGGCGAGATATTTAAATTCTTAGAATTTGGGAATAAATCCAAGGCAAGCATGTCACCTGTGAAAGTTGATTTTCTGTGTAAGAGTTTCCTAGAATGGGAAATTGCTTTACAAAGTTTACACCAATTGTTCATGACAGTGGTAACCGGTGTAGCACTTTTGTGATGATCATTAAGCGAATAGGTATATTTATCATTTCAAGTTTTCTCTTTGCTTTTCATGTATTAATTCCTTTCTCCCTTTTCTATTCCTATGATTTGAAGGATGTCCTATTACCAGCTTGCTTTCTCTTTTCTTCTGCATGTAGTTTGAGGACTTTCTTTTCCCACAATGTGCCCTCAATTTCTGCATACTTCTATGTGATTCAATCAATCTAGTATAAAAATTAAGGGATTTCAAAGTCCTCTTATGATTCTTTGATTCTTAACCCTTTGCTTACGGGAACCTGGTGGTCCCTGTGTTAAGCCTATGGGACCTATACAATTCAGTAGCCAATGGGTTAATAGATGCTTTTGTATATAATCTGTTTGGAGCCAGAAGGACGTTATATTCTCTGGCTTCTAACAGACGATATCACATTTCAAATTAAAGATGCATTTTCAAAATGTACATGTAATTCTATGTATCAATGGATTTACTTCCCACCATGACTTTATATGTACATTGCTTCTCTCTACCCCTGGGTCTAGATAGTTAAATCTAAAAATATGTTGTCTTATGAGGGAATAAAGAATCGTTGTCTACTAGTAAAATTATAAGTTGTACAAAATGACTACTACTCTGTTTTCCATGCAATCTAAAGAATTATGCCATATGAAGGTCAAAAGGTGTTCTTTAAAAAAAATACTATTATTCAACTTGCAAACACTTTAGTAAATACAATATCATGATTTCATGAATACTAGTCATTTTTCCAAAAGAAAATTAGGTCACTCTGTGAAAATCAAAAGATATTCTTGGAAAATCTAGTTATATTTATGTGTTTGTTTGGACAAACTTACATGTCAAGTACATTACAGGTCATGGTCTGGCTAGGTCAAAGGTCAAAACTCCAGATGTCATATGTGCAATCAATTACATGTGGTTATTAGCAAGAAAATAGAGGCTAGAAAGAACATACATTTCCCACCAAAGCAGAATATTACTTATGTTTGTGATCTTAATTTATTCTTAAATCACAGGCATGCAATTTGTTATCTGGAAAAGGTCTTCCATGTGATTCTATCAAAGGTATAATGCCATGCTTGGTCTCCAGAAGAGTGCCCCTAGCATTCTCCTGACCTCACCTTTCTATAAACTTGCTCTAAAACTAACCAAGCAATGCAAGAATTCCCAAATTTTGATTTCCAACAAATCTCCTTTCTTCTGACAATTCAACTATTTTCTATCGTCCTGGAGATTAATGGTTTCGTGAAGCTTGGAGTCAGAACCCATTCATTGACCCTGATAAAGCGTTTCTCTACGTTCTTGTGTGTTTAGCATTGTCCCGCGAAAAATGGCTGTTTGCTTTTCTGCTGGCGGTATTTTTTTGCAGTCAAAATATTGTGGTAAACCGTCAGAAAGTGAGACATGAGGGTGAGTGATGATTGGTTGCATGGTGGAAGGGAGTTGGCAAGATTGTGAGAAATTTGGCTCTTTTTATGACAAATCTACTCCGCTTGATATAGTACAATGCGGAATTACATGTGGACAGCTCACAGAAAACATGTTTGATTATACTTTCATTTCGGTGTAGATGATTTAGGCCTACATATTTATATTGATAAGTTTCTCTCTCTTTCACCATTTAAGTATATTATTGATAATTAAATTTGATGCTCTGGATAATTCGTTGCTGAGCGAATCATAATCCATTCCCATATCTGTTGATCTGTTAACCTTGAATTTGAATCACAATTTTTTTTATTTATTAAAGCTCTGGATTTTAATGATTCTGAGATCACATTACCCATACATTCAATGACTTATCATTGCCTGTGGCATGAATGTTCATTATAATGTTCATGATGTATAATAAAGAGAGGCCTTCATTAAAAATAAATAACTTACATAAAACTAGAATGATAATTAGTATGACATGTTGCATTAAATGTTGCAGGAGAGGGCATAACATTGTTCAATTTTTTCCACAAGTTGATGTTAAATGAATATCAGACATGTGTAATAATCTACTCAAAAAAACTTTTGTCATCCAAAAGACCACTTTGTATTTTACTTATGAGAGTGACCATAGGATAGGCATCAAGTTGGCTGTGTCCTCATAATTTGCCTTGAGCTATGTCAAGTTAGGTCTAGTTCCAATATTTATCCCAAATGCTTATATTTTATCACTCGATCTTTATCCCTGTCTAAAATGAAAGAGTAGGACTTGAAAGTTTGATCGCTTAGAAAATAAACAAATGTTTCCACATTTCATTTCTGAATTTTGGAGATGAGTAGCAATAATTCACCCCGCAGTCAAAATGTTGGTACCCTCAAACGATATCATTGCTATTCAAAGTTTACTGGGGCATCTGGCGATTTTGGTTGACAAATTGTTACAAAAAATGACTAGGTGTTAAGTTTTTGTTTGGGAGTGTTTGGCCGAATGCAAGGATGCACGTAAATGAATTGAATTATAATCAAATGTGACAACCTCTAACTCCAATGCTTACATAGGACACACATTAAAATCAACAAAGCAATCATTATCCATACATTTTGCACATGATTCATGTATATCATATGATTATTTAGATCATTTCGATTTTGTAGTCATAATATTTACCAATAATTGTGTTTTGATTTCTATGATTATAGCTTACTTAACTTCAAATTTTATTAGATCGTATTTCTCATTTTTATGTAAATTATAGAATCTATTCCTTAAAGAAACACTTTGACCAGTTTGATATTGTTTTTTTATCAAAATGTTCTACTGAAAGAGTTTTGATGTATGTTTCTTGTCCAGTCACTGATTTCAGATTTATTAAGCTTTAAGTGCTGAGGAGTAGCACTATAGTTTTACAGTAGCTACATCAAAAAGTAAATGTTTTTGATCTTTGTCAACTTAAAACCTACAATGTGAGTCAAAGAAATTTTTCCTCCACATTAACCTGATGCTTTGCAATTGTGTAAAAGGATTTCTGATTGCTTGTAAATTTTATGGGTTAACAAATTCTATCCAGGTGCAGAAGGAAATTTTCTTTCACAATACATTAATACATTTTCCTCTCTCTATCCTGGTGTATAGATTTTTGGAAGTATGAGCAAAAACAATAATAATCATTAAAATTAGCATCTTTTTTCCTTTGAGGTATTTTGTCTAGAGGTGCATGTAAAGATGTGATTGTTGGATATATGATTTTGGCTTTAAAAAATACCAGTCACCAGATGATAAGGCTACATGCACAGTGATTAACCATTTTATTTGGATCACAAGCATTTGAACTTCTCCTGTGAAGAATGATTGTGAAGTTCAGTATGCACTTTGTTGGAAGTTCAAAGAGTGCAACAGTTTCAGTTCGCTGTCCCTATCACAGCTGATTGGCTGGAAGGCAAATGTAGCCATGTTGCTCTAAAAAGTTTCGAGTGCTGTCAAAGGGAGTTAAAGGATAGTAAGTCATTAAGATATTTTCTTGCCTATACCTCTCCACTTAGGAGGAGGTTACTCATATAGAGGGAGTACTCACAGTCTATACTTGTGGACAATATTTGATTTGAAATATTCAGAATTCAGTTTAAGTTGAATTTGTTGAAGGTGTTGATTTTTCAGTGTCAAATTTGCAAGATGAAGAATGAGAAAGATCATGAACACATAAATGTTAACTATCAGGATATCCATGATGAATGAAAGAATGTATCCTGTGAAGTTTTAGTACAACATTGTTTGCTCACAACCATGCTTTTTGGCCCTCAAACTAGCAATTAATCTAGGCAGGGCTCCGCAATCAACTCTTTCACACATTTTCAAACTTTTATGGTCTGGTGAATGGGGTCACATTTACCATTTAATTTTTTTGAGAGTCTGGAGTTGGAATATGAGCCCTGATGTGTACCCATCCCCTACAAGTGTTGAGCCCTGAAATATGGATACCATGTAGCTCTGTGAAGTCAGTAACATTTAGGGGATGTAATGACCTCAGCATTAATCGGCTAGATGTCTTTCTTTGACTTCCAAGGCTCTCCACTTTGAGGAAATCGTTTTGGGAAGGAAGAAGAAATTATACAGGATACATTAATCGGTGATATGAATGTGCACATTTTGATGTTATGAAAACGAGGAGGTTTGCTCCTACCTGTATGGGTGGTATACTCTCATAGCTTGAGGCAGGGCCATGAGATCTACAGGTTGGAAGTGATTAGAAGTATAAACACCCTACCTCTACCCCTCTGAGACCCTCCCTAGCACCCGGGTAGCGGGCCATGAAATAAAGGGCTCTGTCAGGGTCTCTTCAAACTTCAAAGGCAGACAATCATTGTGCGCAGCAGTAAGAGATGGAATAAATTGTTCTATTAACACTATTCAGTGATAACTTATGTTCACATACTTGCAAGCAGAAATCAAGAGTGTTATTTCATTAATGCTGATTGATCAAATCCATCGGCCCCCTCATCCTTAAGAGTATAATGTACATATACAATATATGTGAGACAAAAGTTGAGTGTGGCAATCCGATGTTTGTTCCATTGTTTGCTCTAAGCCTGCAAACAGTTCAGCTCTCATTTTCTTTTCAAATTTCAATTGACAAACATGTATAACATATATAATTGTTTCCAACATTTTATACTTCCATTATTTCACATCTCTCTTGCCACCCAACTGTGCTCTTGTAATCTAAGCGAAGATCAGTCTGGAAAGTGTCTGTAGGGTGACCTAAGATGACCTAGCTTTGACCTCACTTGACCTTTATACCTGGGTAGGAGGGTCAATCACTTGTGGAGCTTCTAGAGAGAGATGTGATTTTTTTTGGGAAACCTCCCATTTAATACTTCTGACTAGCATAAGTTTCCTTTGAGGTGTATAGGGTGTGGAGGATGGTGAATTGCCTTTTGGTCTCAACCAGTTTGTCTACTACCCAATTGGTCTATTCCCGTTTGGTCTACACCATGCAGAAAGAAAGAAAGAGAGAAAGAAAGAGAGGGAAAGAGGAGAGAGAGATGGAGAGAGAGATAGAGATAGAGGGGGAGGGGGAAGGTAGAACAAGAGATATAGAGAGAATGAAATAATTTTGTTCCACAAATGCTATACTGACATTCGTTTTAAAATCTACTTTTATTATTGTTTTGATTTCCCTCTTCTCTACTCTCTTGCTCCTCAACCCAATAACACATCATCTAATTTACCACAATAAATCATATGTAACTATCTACCTATTATTGCTTAGTCCTCCAGACAAAGCAGTCATCGAAATATATAAACCTTTCTCCTTCGGTCTTGTCTTTGTATCTCTCTCTCAGGTGCTCCAGGCAGGCAAGGTGCGCAAGGTCCTCCAGGTGATACAGGCCAACAAGGCAAGAGGGGTAGATCAGGTATTTAATCCGCAAACCATCCAGCAAACCATTCCATTCCCTAAGCTTCTTCACAGCAACAAACAAGGCCTGACGTCATCAGCTCTCGTTTGCCAAATAACACGCTATTTTCAGACTCTGGATATTATCCTGAAACGCTCATCACAAAGAAGCTTGGACGGGCACAAATTAGCCCGCTATTTCCTAAATAGCGAAATATTTTGAAGACTCAGATTTCTCTGGATATTTTCTCGACCAAATATCCCGCTAATCAATTGCAACTGCGGGCTGAAGAAGACGCAAATTAACTGGTTACTTTACGATCGGGATATTTAGATAGCAGGCTATTTGGCAAACTCGAGCTGTTGAAGACAGGCCTTACTCTTCTTTTTTATTTAAGGTATACTGAAGGTATGCCAGGAAGGGTTTTGCAAAACAAGGGGGGCAAGTGCTTCCCCCTCCTCCTTTCCTCTCCTGGATCTTCCACTGCAGGAGGTGTTATGTCAGATGCATAGACATAATCCCTTCTGATTCTCAGTATGACCTTTCAATTTATTGCTTCAAGAAACTTCACAGCCAGAAGGTATTATGTCGAACTCTTGGACATATTCTCTTTTGTATCAAACCATATTATGTTCATGAAAATGTATGATGAAAAAAAGAAAAAAGATGCAGAAACCAATATATCAAATCAAATCAAATCAAATATATTTCAAGATCATATTGAAATATTTGAACAAAGTTCATAGCCAGGAAGAGTTATTTTATAATGAATGGACATAATCCATAATCTGGTTCTAAATATAATGGTGCATAATATGGCAATTGCATGAAGAAATTTAAAGTCTCTACAATCTTCCCAAACAATAAATCCCTCCTGATTTCCATTACACTTCAAGAACTTAAAAGTTGGATCAGAAAGGGAAGAGGATAGACATCTTTTCATAAATGGCTTTTCTTAAAATTCATATTTCTGGATCCAACAAGATCGCATTAAGCAGTTTATGTGTCTTTAAATACATCCATTCCTCATCCTTTTGAACATTCATTCAGAGCACTTGATGTTATATATATAGTAAGCCTATATTTCTTCATCAAATTGCAAATGCTTTGAGAATCTGGAAGAAATTAAAGCCAAGGTATTTTCCAGACGTTGCTTTCCATACCATGCTTGCTTCCGTACAAGACAAACATGCTAGAAGATTACATAATTGCTACACCCTTTCATCAATTTGCTTCCCCACCCAAACAAAATAGTAATGACAGCATATATTATTAATGAAATATTATTCTGTTTACTTTGCTAGTCATGCAACAGCACTAATAATTTTGTGTAAATTCAGTGAAGGTAGGACCATTCAAGGGTCGCATCGGCAAATGATAGAATCTCCTCAAAGGAGTGCTTCAAAAGTACCATCATGATATTGATATCAATAGTTAGGTCCCCTGCCAAAAGTTCATTCCTGAAGCTTTGTTTAAAGTACAAGGGTCATGAGCTGCCAAGGAAGTCAGGCAAGATACCCCCTCCAATGCCTCTTCCAATGCAAGAACATATTTTTGATCTGGGCTTTTAGCAGAAATCTAGCTATAGCCAGGGTTTAGCAGAGAAAATCCACTGGCCGCTGCTTGAGATACCTTCTCAAGATGTCCATGTTTATTTTAGGAATATTCCAAGTTCTTATGAAGGTCAGGTTTGGAAGTTCTTGAAGAGAAAAAAAAAGCCCAGAGTCTTGTTGAGAAGTAGATTATTTAAGGTTATGGTGTGGGAAAGAGGACTTTGTCCAGTGGAACCAAGTGTTCAAGCAAAATAAGAAAGTCCTCACTGTGATTTTCGCAAGAGAATTAGGATTTCCCATAAGTGTGAATTATAACGGCTCAAGTTTTTGTGTTTTGGAAAGGGAGGGGGGGGGGGGGAAGGGTTCCGACAAAAGTAGGCTTGTGTGGTTGATGGAATAATAAGAAAGATGTTTCTTTCAAGTGGTGACTTGCACTTTTGTCAAGAATGGACCTTGTGGCAGATTAGCCTTGTGCTAAACAAGTTATCCAATAAAGTCTACTACTACTACTACTACTACTACCTTAGGGCTTTGATTTTGCAAACCATAATTGAGGAAACGATGTATAGAACCTATTCATAATTATAAAAACTAAAATCTAGTTCTCTGATTTAAATATCTGTAAAGGGACAGATGAGTTAAACTGGACATGTGAGAATTGGGTAGACTAAAGGAAATTGTAAGAGAACAGACAAGGTTATTGTGAAGGGGGTTATTAGGAGGGAACTTTTGTCAAATAGTTTCCAGATTGAAGTAGATTTGAATGGATAGGTAGAGAAGTCCTAAACAAATGAATTAACACTTATGGTGCTGGAAGCTCTGAAACTGAGGTAGCTAATTTATTCCTATTCTTTATAAATAGAGTACCGAAGTGTGACGTCATATTAGCCAAGTTGTCAAGGTAGCTGGTTCCGAACAATGTTGTGCTAAACAATGGCGCGGTGATCACATCAGCACGAAACATTGTATTTTATTCAGCTCCAGCCCATTGCTTGAATGATGTCGCGGCGAACCTCATGCGTAGGCTCTGTTGTTTGGAACCAGTAACCTAAACGACGAGCGAATATGTTAGCAATTCGGTACTCCTGACCACGCAGGCTTGCTCTGGTTGGATGACACTACACTCATTCTTGTGATAGCATTCAGAAGAATCTTGAGAAAACTAACAAGCCATATGAAAGTATTTAGAGTAATCCAGTAGCCCCAGCTGCTATGGAAAATATTTTCTATTTTGTAGGAAGAGAATGCCATTCCCAGTTGTCAAGGGGTGCAGATCAGTATTCATTCTCTCATGCAAATACGGCCACAGTCTTATGAAATTCGAAGAAAAGTGGTTTAAGATAGAGCAATATAAGTAGGAAGGAGATATGTGTGATGGTGTTTAGTGAGATTATAAGGTGTTATATACTACTGAGTATTGTTGGAAAGTCTTATGGTAACATTTCAGAATTCTATTGGGATAAGTCATAATGTAGTGGCAGAGGAGAATAAACACAGAATTCCTGAACGGGAAAATAATAAAACTCAAAATGTGGAGTAACTTTCCAAATAGTGTTTGTTAGTTGTTATGGCTGTTTTTGTTTAACATTCGATGGAGAAAACAGAAAGGAAAAAAAAGGCAATTCCTTATAGTAATATGTGTAATTTTCTCAAGCTTTTCATTTGAATTGACAACAATGCTAACTACTTTTACTCTTACTTGAAATGTAGGGTTTTTAAAACATGAAGTAAATGATTATTAAAATCAGAAAAAGAGACAGGATGGGAACAAGTACATTATGAAGAGGGATATTGTTGGAGCATGATAAAGTAGAGGAAATGGAGGGAAAACAAATTGGATACATCTTTAACTAAAATGAGTCAAGGGAATTCAAAATAAAGGAGATCAACATTTTCAACAGTCACATTTATCATCTCAATGTGATGTACATCTTTCATTGTCAGATACATTTTCTTTAGGAAAATAAGAAGTCTGCATCTGTTGTTTGAAAGGTGGAATGAATTTACAAAGAAAACAAATATTTCAAATTCCCATTCAAGTTTAAAGGATGGAAGAGAAAATTATATATTCTGAAATGATGTTTATGTTATCATAAGGTTGATCATGAGTTTTGAATCTTCCCATTTGAGATGTTAAGGGTTCATATGAAGAGAAAGTCTTCTTTACCCTCCTCAAAGATCTAACTTCCTTTTCTTGCTTTAATCTCAGCGGCAAAGGGACATTGTTTTAATTTATGACGGGGAAGGATGAAGATTTTATGAGCTAAGTTTGATAGATTCTTACTAAATTTCCACATTTCATTATTAATTTAGGATGGGTTAGAGTTCAGACAGGATGTTATCATTTCTCTATTTATATCAAACCAAGATTTATTGGTCACTTTTACATTCCTATGTAAAGAAAGGATTTATAAAGCTAACAGATTTCACCCAAAAGTTTGAAACCAGTATTTTTTAGCTTTGGTTTTCACATTTTTGTTTTCTTTAAGATTTACAGTTGATAACTCCTTTCCAATCTCAAGTCAAAAAGAAGAGGAAAAGTATTGTTTTGTCTGCATATAATGTTGTGCAATTTTTTCTTTCTCTACCTTTTCTTTGAATTCGGAACATTCTTTCATTGTAAGTTTTGACAGTTCTTTGACTGCACTTTTTTTTTTGTAGTTGCTGAAATGTTTACTGTTTACCTTTTTAAAAATAATTTATTGGTTTTTTGTTCCTTTGCTCTCTTTCATTGATTTGTGCAGTATTTGGTCAAATTGGCTTTTGACATTTTATGTTCAGAAATGTATAAACTTTCTCTTTTTATTTTTATTTTACTGATGGTTTATGAATGGCTTTATGAAGTCCTTTGGCTCTAGCTTCATCAAAATGCACCTTGCAAAATCTGCTTCTTAACCTATTGTCTGTCAGTTATATGCAATGCTGTCAAATACCATTTCTTTTCTTTACTTTATTGCCTTTACTTTACTTTGCAGAATGAATGTTAAATTATATTATTTTATTATGTAGTAATATATTCAATGCAATATGATGCTCATGAAGGATTGATAAGTTATCAATTTGTTAATTACCGGTATGTTAGGAAGTGCTTATTTTTGTGGCATAGTCTGCAAACAATAATTGTCCTTATGATTTTATTTTTATATAGGGAATTTTCATCCACTAAGATGATGTTATATAGTTCTCAGTTAACATGTGTTAACATATATGACCATTCTCATAAACCAATGGAGTTATATTCTAAATGATTTAAATATTAAAAACTGGACTTTTGAATTTCCAACTTTTTTGTAAATCATAAACAATCCATTTAGAAAACTGAAATTGCTAATTGTACTACAGGTAATCTAGAATGTGTATATCTTTTTGCATTCTTCAAAACATTTTTTTTTAAATGAAAAAGCATTAGATAAGGGTTCTTGAGTGAAAAATGAGAGATTTTCAAGATTCTGATTTTTTTGCTAGTTTGGGTGATAGTATATTACAACATTTATTTTTCCACTGCATCTATAGTTATAGCTTTACAGCTAAAAATGTCTCTGTACAATCATATAATGCTTGTGAGCTTGCTTGGCAGATCAACAAATAGTATATATATGAACTGGTTTATTTCTTTCAAAGTATGTAATTGATGTACATGTAAATGCAAAATCATTTCTACACATGATTTCTCACTACTGTTCACCCTTTTTGTCTCCTTTTCTTGCCGAAATTACATCACTACGGCAACAGGATTCCCAGTGAGTATTGCCATTCTTATTTTTATTGTGCTACTTCAAAACTTGTAAACCATTATCTTGTGTTTTAATTCAAACAACTGAATCATGGAACATCATGTTAAATAATGACTGATACTTATTATATCAGTTATCTGATGAATATTTAAGAGATGATAATTTTAAGATACAGACTAGGCCTATATGCCATATGAAATTGTTATATCTTAATGTTGCATGCCATTTTTCTGCGTTTTCACTAGGAAGATTTGATTTTCACCTTTTGAAGATTTTTTAATGTAGTTTTTAGAATTCTGATGAGATGAAAATATTTGTTCTACACACTGTATTGTAATAATTCTCAATATAATTCAACATACATTTAAATGATATGTTTTTATGAAACGAAAATATATTATGAAGTGAAAAGAAATATATGTAATGCACTAATCTACTAGCAAAATACATAATTACCTCTCAGTCATCTACACCTCTGATAACAGTGCATCACTAATTCATCTAGAAGGTTTGTTGATCATGATGGTACCAGGTACCAGGGACCCGTTTCACAAAGCCTTTTTTCGATGACAAATGACAGATATCAGTGACAAATCTGCTGATAACCAATCAGAAGCAAGGATTTCAGTAGCTTATACAACAACTGTCATTTGTCACTGATGACAAGTTTTGTGAAACACCCCCTTGGTCCAACGTTGCCCTCTACTTCTGTGTTTTGACCATTTTTGTTGTTGTTTTTGACAGGGTTCAATTGGAGCGAAAGGGGAAAATGGTTGGAACGGACAGATGGGACCTAAAGGAACAAAAGGAGATCTGGTGAGTAGTTTAACTCATTGCATACCGGAACCACAGGGTTATGTGTTACGTCTATTGGATTGAGAGAATCCGGTAGTTCATGGGTTAATAATAATTATATTCCACATACTAAGAATCTTGCTCTACGATTGGTCAAAAGTACATCACATGATGAAAGATAGTTCGCCCATCATTGATGGGAGAAGAAAAGTTCGTTGCACTGTGTAGATAGTAGTACTATCTACACAGTGCAACGCACTTTCACTGAAGATAGAAGTACTATCTACACAGTGCAACGCACGTTCATTGTATACGCTGCGTATTGCTCTCCTCTTTAAGCGCTTTTAGTGTTTAGTACGCGAACGTTGGTCACGCGCGAACTATATGGTCACACCACCATAATGCAGGAACTATACGTATCGTTCACCGTTTGCTAGCTGTTAATGGATGACTTGTTGCTTTAAAATGACGGAATAAGCGAAATGTTTCCGATGCGTAATATAAAGCAAATAATCACCTATTGGTTTCAGGCGATGGAAAACTATCACTTCCTCGGCGATCTGAATGTATACGCTATCTTTCCTCAGCTTCGCTTCGGAAAGATAGCTACATCCAGATCGCCTCGGAAGTGATATTTTGTCCCATCACCTTCACCAACGGTAGTTATTTGCTTATTATCAAGAATAATGATAATGATACCGTTGTTCATGAATATATGAGGAGAGTAATAAATAGACAGGATAGACAGAGAAAGAGAGACATACAGATGTAGGTATCAAGAGAGAAATATGGAGTAAAAGGGTGATACTGTCAAACCTGCTTCAGTGACCACCTGTCTACAAGGACCACATTTTTGTTTCCCCTAAAAATGGTTTCTCTTTGAAACATTTACTACAGGCACCTGTACAATAAGATCACCTGCCTATAAAGACCACTCTTCGTGTATCCCTTGGGTGGTCTTTATAGACAGGTTTCAATGTGGTATGAAATAGAGATGATGTGGAGAACTGGTGAGAGTTGTCAAGGAACAGATAAAACAAGACAGGAAAAACAAAGTTGAATCAGCATCTGTGTAATATATGTATCCTTCCTAGAGTTTCCAATAAAGTGAAAAGGAAACACAGGAGATGTATACTTAGTAGATTTCAGCAATCATTTGTCTTGATGCTATTAGTTATGCTTCATCATATTTATTGCTTATATTTCCTCTTGAACATTGTTCCTTCTTCTGTCCTACTACCAGGGTGTCCAAGGTCCTCAAGGCACCATGGGTTTCCCAGGAGATCCAGGAGCTAAAGGTGCACATGGAGTACCGGTAAGAGATCATTAATTTACTTTAAATAAGCCTGTTTTCATGAGCTCGAGTTTGCCAAATAGCCCGCTATTTCTGATTCTGGAAATTCGCCCCATCACGAAATAGCGGGCTAATTGGCAGATGAAGACGTAAATAGAGGGCTATTTGCTGGGCTATTCGCTCAGGAAATCTTCCCAAGATACCTTTGACTAGTTTGCAAAATAGCCCGCTATTTGTCCGGTCTTCTTCACCAGCCTGAAGACTTGCACTATGCGCAAACACTGAGCAAAATCTACCTTGAATTTTGAGTTTCGAGCTGATGAAGAAGCGATTTGTAACTTTGGGCTAATTTCCCAAATCAGAAATAACTAGCTTTTTGGCAAACTCGAGCTGATGAGGACAGGCCTATAGATACCAGGCCTATAGATACCAGGCACAGACTCAATGCAAAGTCATGGATATAGTTGTGTACTGTACCCACTCCTGTCAGTGATCAAAACAACTTCTTAACTAGTAGTCATCATGAAAGAAATGGCAGAAGGGTTAGTTTTTGTCTTATTGGTCTTGGTCTTTGATTTGTTCCTCGTCATAAGAAACAAACAAACAAATCAAAACAAAACACTTTGATAAGTATTCATTAGGTTTCTAGTTGTAAGGCCTGTATATTACAAGTATGAGCATTGTATAAGAGCTTTATTCCCAAGTACCCATTACTAAACCTGGGTTGAGAGAAGCAGCTGTATAGTTTGGAAAATAGTTGCATTTACACAATTTTTCACCAGTTGTAATTTTGTGTGTGTTTGAGAGCAGACCCAGCTCAAACAGATATAAAAGGTCTTTTTTGTAGCTCAATTCTGCCCATCATGCTTTCTAAAATTGCATGAATGCTTTGAATATACCATGAGGCCATGTTTTAACCCATTTTTGTCCATTCTTACTCTTGATTTGTTTTTCTTGTTGTTCCAGGGTGTAGCCGGTCCTCCAGGTGCTAAAGGTGGTAACGGAGATCCAGGAGATCTTGGTCTAATGGGTGAAGCTGGTCTACCTGGTCAGCCTGGTCTACCGGGTCTAGAAGGGATTACAGGACAGATTGGAGCTCCTGGTGCTCCAGGGACTGAAGGAGAGAAAGGAGACACAGGGGATCCTGGTATGGAGGGGCTCCAGGTAAGACATACATGGGGTCTGCTCAAGATTCTTGATTCCTTAGTTGGAGGATTGGTATAGTAGTGGTGGTTATTTTACCTGACTGCTAAGAAAGCATAAATGCTTGTTAGTAAGCAACTAGAGGACCGACTGCTTTAAGTCCTCTCCGAGGGACCTGGTAATAAGGATTAATGCCTTACCAAAGGGCACTAGCGCATCGACTTGGTTTCGAACATGAGTCACAGGATTACGAGACCACTACTCTACCAACTGAGCTATCACGCCTCATGATAGGTATAGTGACAGGCTAGTATGTATTTTTGTTTGTAAGTACAGAATACATAAAGGTTTGTGCTTGTTTTTTCGAATGTTTGATCGATATAAAAACAATAATCTTGTAAAGTAGTCATCATAGGGTGGGGAGAGGGGGTAGATATCTCAAAGATCTAATAAATTCCTATTTCTGTAACTGTTAAAGGAGCATTGGGTCTATATACCTTGGAACTATACCTTGGAAGTAGGCATTTAAAGTTAAAAACTTATTTGCCTCTCATTGACATTCGGATGAAGAATCCATATTTTGACACATGTTTAGTGGCGCTATACAGCAATTGACGAACATGGACAAGCGGAGGACTCCTCTGGGTCAAATTGATCTTTTCTTGACGACCAAAATTTCAACAAATTGGATTTAAAGCTGTTTAGTGACGTGCTCTCCACAACTACAGAGGAGAGGTGGTCCCATTCATTGATACATCTCTGTCTATATTGTTAATGGATGATACAAAATTTATAATCATCCATGAAAAAGAACCATGTTTAAGAATACAACAACTTTTGGAAGTCACATACAGTCACATTCCTGGATGCTCAATTGATTTTAAGATAATCTTAATGCACACTTTTGTAACTTTTTCTTTGGAAGGGTCCAACAGGAATCCAGGGATATGGAATGAAAGGGGACAAGGTAAGTTGTTGGAAATATTAGACATTTGCTGTTTTTTTAACTTTCTTCTTCAGAAATTGAGAAAAGGACATTAGTGGAACATTATTAATTAATTGTAGATGAGAGCAAACTTATATGACAATTAGTCAAGTTTACTGTAATGTAGTTTTAGTTCGTATTTTGTTTATTATTTACAAGAATATATCTACAATCTACTGTGCTCAGATTAAACTTTACTTAAGAAATGAGCCGAAGATTGTAATAATACAATATCTTTATTGTTATTATTATTACAGAGGGTGTTTTGAAATGTAAGTGTATTTTTACTTTCTTGCGTAGTCTTCAATTGTAGAATTTACAATAAAAACATTAATAATGACTGAATAACTAACCATATTAACCAATCAAATACTAAACATATCAACCATAATCAATATTCTCATTCTTGACAGGGTGAAACAGGAGATTTTGGACCAACAGGGCTCACAGTAAGTTGACTTAAATACAAAATGCTTAAAGGTAATGCAAGGTATTGGGAAATTTTGAAATTGGATGGATAGTAATTCTTTAAAATGTTGATATATCTGGATGCCCCTGTGGATGTATTATAAGCACTAGAAAAATGTAGCCCCTAAAACGCTTCTGCTTTTGAGAAATGGAATAATAAACATTTTACCGGTGCTCCCGGTAAATTTCAAATATTTAAAATAGCGCCTAAGACCATTCCATGGTAGCTGCAACCATGAAAATCTCAGAATATGCAGTTCTGATATATGATTTCCAAATGAGAATAGCAAATCGGTCGATTGTAGTCAAGAAATATAGTTTCAAAGCTAAAGTAATATCAGTCTTGAGAGGGAGCTATACAACATAAAGAGATTACTATTTACAATTTCATTACTTTGGACTTGATTTCAACCGTGACAACGATCATTGAATATTGTAAAATCACATATGCCTTCAATATGTTCATTTGAACCAAATTCATGACCCCATACCAAAACTTTGTATTACCTTTAATCAGTGACCAATTATGAAAGATGCTTAAAAGACCGTAAATACCAAAAAACACCAAAAAGTGAAGATGTGTACAACATTTTGTTTAGTGCGTGTGTGGGAGTGTTGGTCAATCATTGCCATGAAAAATGAATGTCATTTTTTTTTTATTGTTAAATAAATATTGTCAAGGTAAGGTCATTTGTTTTCAGAAAAGAAGGATGAAGGGCATTTGGTTTACAATTTTTTAAATATTAATGATTTAATTGTCGTTTCCCTCTTTCTTTTGCTATCTCTCTCTTCTCCCCCTCTCTCTCTCACTCTTTCTCTCCCTCCCTCTTTCTCTCCCTCCCCCTCTCTCTCTTCTTCTTCTTCTCTCTCTTTCTCTCTCTCTCCCCCTCTCTCTCTCACTCTTTCTCTCCCTCCCTCTTTCTCTCCCTCCCCCTCTCTCTCTTCTTCTTCTTCTCTCTCTTTCTCTCTCTCTCTCTCTCTCTCTCTCTCTTAACAGGGTCCTTCTGGTGAAATGGTAAATATTTTTTGTGATATTCTCCATGTTAATGTTCATGTGACAATCTTATGCGTTTGACTATGTTTAGCTCCATCTTTCCTCTAGAAACAGATACAGGCACAGTACATGCTTTGTGAAGTTTCTTAGACATATTCTAATCATTGACTGCAATGATTAAGCATGGAGACTTGGATTACCTGGAAAATATTCTGAATTCAAATTAAAGATTTAATGCTTTTATGGACTGTAACCTTTATATTTACAGTAGCTCATAGTATTTGATTTAATAGCTTGATTATGATACAAATGGTATGAAACATATAGGATAAGATAAACGCTTTGAGATTTTTAGTAATCAGAATCTATTTCTGTTTTTATTTCTCTTTTAGGGTACCCCTGGCCTACCTGGTGTAAAGGTATTTTTTATGTTTTTACATTTTCATACTGGTATCTTTTTTTGTAGTATAGAATGATGATTATGAGAATAATTTGTTGTTGTACTAGCTGTTCCAATAATAATAATATTGAATATTGTGACAGGATTTTTTTTCTTCTCCATTATCTTTATAAAAATAAAATTATTTTGACAAAAGTGGTCATCTGAGTGAAAGAAATGTGTTTCATGTCTGAATAAAATTGCAAATATTATAAAACATATTTATTCAGAATCATTTTGGAGTAAGCAGAAGGCTGATTTATTTGATCTTTGCTATTTTTTTTACAGGGTGAAAGAGGAGATGTTGGACAAGATGGACAAATGGTGAGAATAATATTAATCTTTACCAATATTATTTGTAAACACATGTAATAGAAATTCATGATTATATTTTGTACCATTTTGACTTGAGCAGTTTGTAAATATGTAGTCTCTCTGAGCTATGTTCAAAATATTTGATGCAGGTCCTAATGTCTATGATTTACAGGAATGTGTTAATAAGATGAATTATGATCAAATGCTTTGTTTACCACTAATCACTTTCGATGCATTATTTTATATTTTAGCAAAAGTAGTGGTTAGCAATGGAAAAAATATGGTAAAAGGGATGGGGTAGAGAAGATAAGCAGATGGTGCTAGAAATAATTGGCACAAAACTTGTCCTGATATGAGGAGATTGAAGATAATAATGATAATAATATGATTTATATAGCGCCTTTTCAAGAGGATGCAAAGCGCTGTCCCTTAGTCTAAGGACAAATTACGAATTGTAGAGAGTTGTTAACAGATGCTGTCATATACAAATTGCTTGTTTTTTTAAAAATGTTGTAGGGTATTGAAGGACCTGAGGGACCATCTGGACTTACAGGAGCTACGGGAGAACCTGGTCCTAAGGGAGAAGCTGGTCCACAGGGAGAGAGAGGAGACCAGGGCATGGCTGGAATGCCTGGTTCCCCAGTCAACATCACCATGAGGGGACCACCAGGTCTGTCAGAAGAGAGTCATATCAACTGTACCTTTGTTATGAAAGGAGAACCAGGATCTCCTGGTCCTTCTGGACCTAGGGGAGATAGAGGAGATCCTGGACTAGCTGGAACTCCTGGACTCAACGTGAGTATTAGAATATTCTATTTTGATCTTTGTTATGAAAAGAGGTCCAGGATCTGGCTTACATGTAACTGGAGCCAATGATTAATGTCAGTATTGGTCACTTTTTACATAAAAAATACTTCTTAAACATTTTAAAACATTTTATTTTTTTTGTAAGAAAAAGATATGTCATGAATTTTTTTTCTGCTTTCAAAATCGCTAGTAATATGTTATCACAGTGATCACACAGCTGTCTCATATGAAGAATAATCATGGGTGCATAGTGTTTAATGCCAAGCATTAAATGTATTATATTGACTTTTCATATCCATTGTTAGTACTATTTTATATACTATTTCATTTTTAAAATAATTATATCATCTGACATTCATTTTGTTTCAGGGATTCGATGGAATGAATGGGCATAAAGGAGAACAAGGCTTGAATGGAACACATGGCATGCCAGTAAGAAACCATAACATAATTCAATCTTGACTCTTCCTCAGTCATTAACAACTTCTAATAATCACCCTGTGGAAGGGTACATAGAATAACAGAAAAAAAGTAGATCAAGGAAAAGCGCTGTAAATTGCTCAGGGGGGAGCTAGGGGAGCACATCTATAATAGGAGTATTTTCTACATTTTGAATGCAAGACAAATGAATTAGTTGCAGTTTGTTAAAATTTGATTTAATAACACTCAATCAGAATGAAGACCTGGCCCTTGTTAATGAAACGGTCATTGCAGCAATCGGGTGATGGAAGAACTTAATTTAATTTAATTTAATTTTAACTAAGGAACTTTAAATAACTATCTTGATCTAAGGAGACACGAATGAACGAGAATGAAAAAAAGAAAGAAAAAAAATCTAAACAATTGAACAGATTTGTCTTGTAGCATACATGAAGCCCAGAAAGTATCCTGAATATTGAATGTGATGTTGCTTTTGTTTGTTTATATGCATGTGATATTGATTTTGAAAGAGAACCTTCTCATTTTCATGTTGAAAGCATTTATTGCTAAAAGGTCCGATTGTTTGATTTCAGGGTGTGACTGGTCCCCAAGGCCCTCCTGGTGAAACAGGTTTAATGGTAAGATATAAACTTGTTTATGATGGTATAGTGTAACCTGTATAGAGTGGTGAAGTGTGACGACATCAAAATCTATTTTTTAGATTTTTTAGATTTTTTCTTCATTTTCCGAAAGAGCATCAATAATTATGTCCAAATGTCGAAAACCAATTGAATAAGTATTGGCTGAGATATGACTATCTGAATAAATAGATTTCTATAGGAACTCAGTGTTATTTTTCTCTAGTTCGTAATGGTACAGTGAAACCTGTATATAAAGACCGCTTAGTTGAGAAAGGCAGCCTTTATAAGCAGATATAAAGGCTGGATAAAAAAGAAGAAAAATCATATAGTGGTACTGTGGAACCTGTCTATAAAGACCACTGAGAAAGGTGGTCTTTATAGACAGGTACAATGTATACTTGTTGGATGAAAACGTAAAATCTGTCTATAGTGGTACAGTGAAACCTGTATATAAAAGCCAATCAGTTGATAAAGTTGGTCTTTATAGGCAGGTTTAATGGTTGGATAAAAAAGAAAAAAATTCTATAGTGGTACATTGAAACCTGTATAAAGACCACTGAGAAAGGTGTTCTTTATAGACAGGTACAATGTATACTTGTTTAATGGTAAGATATACACCTCTCTATAATGGTACGGTGAAACCTGTATATAGAGACCGCTCAGTTGAGAAAGTTGGCCTTTATAGGCAGGTATAATGGCTGGATTAAAAAAAAAATGTAATAAAGTGAAACCCAATCAGTTGACAAAGGTGGCCTTACATTATCATGTGTAGATATTATGTCATGAAGGAAAAGAATTGTGTAGTTATAATATTTGACCTCTTTCCCTCATCTTCTGTTTCTTGTTTTAGGGTCCTCAAAGCCCTCCTGGTCTTCCTGGTTTCAATGGAACTGATGTAAGTAAGATATTCTTATGATTACAGAGGAATTATGCCTCTGAGTTAAACCGAGCTAAAATTTGTGAATATAGGAACATGCTTTGGTCAGGATCACTTATAAAAGTAGAAGGACCCCGTAGGTTTATGAAATAATGTTCATGTAATGATGCTCATGGTGCTCTAATATTTTCCTGGTGTTAACCAACTGAACACTGAATTCTCAAAGTCCCATAAGGTTTATACATTGACCACACAGTTCATGTAGGCTATGGGTTAAGTTTTTCCTTCCATTGCAAGTTCGAAGCATTCAAAGAATTTTCTGTAGCTTATTACTCATTTCAACTGAGATTTTACTTGATTTATCTTTTTTAAATAGAATTGGAATCAAGCATACTTTTCTTCCTCTCAATTTTTACATTTCTTTGCAAATTTCAAATATCCTCAGAGGAAACTTTGACAACTTATTGACTAATATTCAACATATCATTTATAATAAACGTATTTTAGCAAGATAATGTGCCCCTCTCCATGGAGTAAATGATGATTAATGTAATTCCATGGTATACTACATACAGGGTATGATGGGATTGCCAGGTATTCAAGGTGAGATGGGTCTTCAAGGACTTCCAGGTGGACAGGTAAATACTCTATTCATTCATCGTGCAGGGTAAGGTAGAAGTCATGTTTAATTTTGTTCAAATATTTGCCAAAGGGAGGCGTCTTTATAAACCATACTAGAGATCAAAATTGGTTAAGGCTTGGTCACTTCTTGTCCTTTTCCCTCTTCCATTTCTGGTAATCTTCAAATGGATCTGTAGCCTATCATGAAGATGAACTAAAGATTACAAGTGATGTGAGCAAGATGTGAGATTTTGTTAGTGGGATAAGGGCATTAGATGCCTCAGTAATAGTCCCTGGAAGTTTTTCTGGACTGTCAACATGCTCTACTACTTAAATGTATATGTTGTTGTTGCATGCTTGTACTTTTTTCATTCTCACTTTTCATTTACTTATGCACACAAAAATATCCACCATGGTAAAAAAAAAATTGACAAAACCTATTTTTAGTTTGATATTTTGAATTCAACATTAATATTTTGATGAGGAGTTAGCCTTCTAATGCACTATGTAAGGGTAAAATTGAATCCGATATTATGCGTGTATACATCACATTTATGTTTATTTCACTTTACTGGAATTTTAGATTTAGAGGATGATCGCCTATTTTGTTTTTGTTTCCAGGGTGCTCCAGGAGATTATGGCCCACAAGGACTAAAAGGAGAACCAGGTCTAGAGGGAGTGCCGGGAGATAGGGTAGGTCCTATTAGGAGACCAACTAGGAATTATCATGGTAGTCATTCATCACATTATATGGTTGATTAGTCAGTATTGTTACTACGTTGAGAGATTGTGTCTAAGAGTGATATGGTTTGATAGGAATAATAAGCAACCACAGCATTCACATCGGCATCATCATCCTAATCATCATCATTATCATCATCCTAATCATCACCATAATCATCATCATCATCATCATCATCATCATCATTATCATCATCATAGTCATCATCATTGTCATTGTCATAATCATCATCATCATCATCATGATTGTCATCATTATTTTGTGAATGACGACGGATAGTCAACCTGTTCGAAATGTCGAGCCACTCCCGCTACTCATCCTATCTAAGTGCTATAGTTCTCCTTAGAACTATAAGCTAAGAAAGATAACCAACAGTCTTTTTCAAGACCAACAGTCCTTTTCAGGACTACAAACCCTCAAGAAAGATTACCGAGAGTCCTTTTCAGGACTTCTCAATCCTCCTTCTCTCTCACATGTTGCACCCCCAAGCCTACTGTATATCTACATCACCATGCAAGCCGATACTTACAAGCAGCATCTAATATTATATTTGCATAGGTGTATTGGAAATAAACTTTTATGTGAATTTGAAGAGTGAAAGAGATTACATTTAAGCAAGTGAGAAAGAAAAGAAAGTGAGACAGAGAGGCTGAGCAAGGGGGAGAGGAAGAGAAAGAGAGAGAGAGAGAGAGAGAGAGAGAGAGAGAGAGAGAGAGAGAGAGAAGGCTATTCACAAGAGCTATATGTTTGCTACCTTTACAATATTTCCTGAATGTAAATCCTTTCCCAAGATGTTTAAATCTTCTTTGATTATTTGTCTTTACAGGGCTTACCTGGAGATAGAGCTGACAAAGGTGAAATGGGATTACAGGTATAGAAACATTTCTTTTAATTTTTAGGAAATACAACTTTGTTCTTATATTCTTTTGAATTGTTACTACCAGTAATATGTATAAAGCTATGGATAAATTAGTAAAAAATAAATAAAAAAAATTAACAACCAAATTATTCATATCCTTTCCAAGTCCCCATTTCTCTATTGGGTATGGAGAAGTAATAATAATAATAATATAAATTTATAACGCGCACGTATCCGGAACTTCCGATCAAGGCGCGACAGACAAAAATGATGCAGATTACACAAAACAGTTCAACAGATATTATTTATACACGTAATTAAACTTAAATCTTAGATAAACAAAAATTCAAATCTTATATATACAGAAATTCAAGTATTGGATAAACAGATATAAATACATAATACAGTTCAACATAATATAGTTCTTTAGGTAATTAAACTTAAACATCAGATAAATAAAAACGCTTTCAACTGGGATTTAAATTGTTCTGTGGATTCTAATTGTCTAAGATGAGAAGGAAGAGAGTTCCAGAGGGTGGGTGCAGCTTTTGCGAAGGACCTGTCTCCATACGTAACTGTTCTTGTCATTGGCACAACTAATCTCGTAGCCTCTGAAGACCTCAGTGACCTCACTGACTGCGTTACTGATACCATCTCAGAGAGGTACTGGGGGGCCTGACCATGCAGAATCTTGAATGTAGTCAGACAAATCTTGAACACGATCCTCTTCTGTACCGATAGCCAGTGCAATTGACGAAGAATATGACTTATTCTTGCATACTTCCCTGCCTTAGTAAGAACATGGGCTGCGTTGTTGTGTACTCGCTGCAAACGAGAAATGGCTGAGGAAGGGACACCGACCAGGAGGACGTTACAGCAGTCCAATCTGGAAGTTACCAAGGCATGGATGATCTGTTCTGTAGTCTGCTTCGACATGTATTTACGGATTCTCCTGACATTCCGAAGGTGGAAGTTTGCACTTCTGCAAATGGATGAAACCTGCTTTTCCATATTGAACAGATGGTCAAAGACGACTCCCAAATTCCTAGCTGAACTTGATGGAGAGATAGTATGACCACCAATGTTCAGGTTTCGAGGGTGAAAAGTTGAGTGATTGTGACGAGATCCAAGCACCAACATTTCAGTCTTTTCTGGGTTAAGTAAATGTAGCCGCCAGAAGGGCATTACCTCCTATACTTTAACACAGACTTAACACCTTTAGGCACTCAACAGTTAATACATCCACATGTTCTTTTGATACAGGGCGTCCAAGGCCCAGAGGGTTCTAAGGGAGAGGTGGGTCCTGCAGGAGCTATTGGATTACCAGGGAGCCCAGGAGCACAAGGGATCCAGGGAATGAAAGGAGACAAGGGCGAGTATGGAGATCAAGGAATCCAGGGATTAAGTATTAAAGGAGACAGAGGAGATATGGGATTAGCAGGAGTAGCGGGTACAAAGGTAAGATGAATAACAACATTTATCTTGTTTGGTTAATGTCTTGGGAATTGTATTCAGGAAAGGACACATTGTTCGTAGCAGAACAATAATATAACTTGTGTCTTTGTCTGTCATTCTTATGGTTACATGGAAAGATTTATTAACACAATCGTTTACTATTGTAATGGCTAACGGTCTTAATGATATCTTAGTACAAGTATTGTGCATCACTATTTACTTATTTAACATGCTTTATAGTCTTCTTAATACCCTGATAAATCTCTTTCCCTCGTTTGATATCTGATTTGTACACATATTTCTTAAGACAGATGTTTATGTGATTCCTTGTGTTTTAATTTTCATAAAACAATGTTAATGGTGATAGTGATGTTAACAATATTTTAATGGATATGATAGCAATAACTCTGTTGATGATAATGCCGATAATGAATATACTGATTGATACTGATCCTAACCATACCACCTAAAACCCTATTGTACCAAAAGACATAATCTTTTATCCCTAACAAATTAAAGCCCAAAGCAGTACCGGTAATGATAGTGGTGATGAGGATGATGTTGCTAATGATGGCATTGATGATGAAATGATATGGGTGAAAACATATCCGGACACCTACCCCTTGGACATCCACCCCTGGATAACCACCCCCAGTCAACTACCCCCTAGGACAACTCCCCCCGGACAACTACCTGCTAGTATAGTTGTCCGGGGGAGGTGTCCTAGTTGTATGGGGTTGAATGTCCACAGGGTAGGTGTCCTAGAACTGGGTGCAGGCGCGGATCCAGGAATTTCTTGCCGGGGGGGCACACGGGGGGGGGCACCGTGTGGGAAAGAGAACATATATATATATTTTTTTTAGTCCCGAAAAAATCGCAACGACTCAGCCAGCCGCTGAATAAGCGGGGGGGGGGGGGGGGGGGGGGGGGTAAGCGGATACTTTTTTTTTTAATTTTTAGTCCCAAAAAAATCGCAACGACTTAGCCGGCCGCTGAATAAGCGGGGGGGGGGGGGGGGGGGGGGGGGGGGGGGTAAGAGGACACTTTTTTTTTTTTTTTGGTCACGAAATTTTTTAATTTGACATTTTGCTTCGTTGGGGGGGGGGGGTAAGGTCACCTTTTTAGGTCAGCCATTGGCAATTTTTTTTTTTTTTTTTTTTTTTTTTTTTATAAAAAAAAAAAAAAAAAAAAAAAAATGTTTAGCCGGGGGGGCACGCCCCTTTTTTTCGGTATGTTTTGGGCGAATTTAGGGCTGATTTTAACATATTTTTTTTGGCCGGGGGGGCACGTGCCCCCTGTGCCCCCCCCCTGGATCCGCCACTGGGGTGCAAAAAAAAATCAGATCAATGGGAATGACGAAGGGGATGAAGATGATAATGATGGCATTGATGATGCTTGTATAAGATGGGTGATTTGGTTTATTAACAGGGGCATAAAGGAGAAGAAGGTAGCTTTGGCAAACCTGGAAAGAAAGGGGAGCCAGGAGCAGGGGTATGTCTAATTATTTCCCCCTTTTCATTATAAGATTGAGTGCTTTATGTTTAAAGAGATTAATTCCAAAAGCAGCTAAATCCATTTTGTAACTTGAGAGAAAAAAGAATTTGTTTACCAGATTTTGTACAGGCATCTATGGCAAAGTGATGTTAGAAGGTGCATTTTTTCATAATTGCTCCCAACATTTAGGTAAATACTTTTGTTAAAAGACGGGTACTGAAGTAAACAACGTTCTGATATCAATAACTCAATTTTCATCAAAAGTGGATTTAGCTCCTTTTGGAATTAAACTCTTCATTTTCATACTATTCAAAAGTTTGATGAACATCTATAGTTTGCCAAAATGGATATTCCGAAATTATTATTACATGATTTCTTTTTAATGATTTAACTTGAAGTCTGTAGATAAATTGGTTTTATAACAATAGATTTATGATTCTATATTTGAAAAGGGTAAAGCATGAACAATATCTGGGAGATTTCTTCATTTGTGATATTTTGTTGCAAAGTGGAATAACTGCTTTGGAACTTGTTGAAGGATTAGCTGACAAAGTATTACCTGAATAGGCTATGATGCATTGATGTTAAAACAGAATTGAGGTTGTTATTTGTGCAAGGTTAAAAACAAACAAGCAAACAACAAAAATTATGGAAAGATATTATTCCATTACATTTAACATTATGTAACAAAAACAAAACTTAACTGGTAGTTCTCTTACTTTTTAAACTTCTTGTTCTCTTAACATCTAAATTGATATAAAAACTAATATCTTTTTTAGATCTTAATTTATTATCTTTCAACTCTCATTCTTTTTTTCCTCTAACGTCTATGTCTGTTCTTCAGTCCCCTGGTGCACCGGTTAGTATGGTTTACTTACAAAATCTTCAAAGTTCTAATTTTGTCTCTTTACAACTAATATTATTGTTGGTGATATTCATTGATCCATTTAAACTTAAAGTTATCACAAATTGGTGGAGTTACTTCATTTTTACATATCAAATACTTTGAAAATATATTCAAAGAGCAGATAAACATTTATCTTATTAGAAGGGTTATTCAATTTAGTTTTTCACACTTCAACCTTATTGATGAGAATTGCCATATACATTATTTGCTTTTCTTTTCAATTCAGTTTTTAAAGCCCCTCTAAAGTGTTGGGAAATTTAATGTCAAAATTTATCATAATGTGAAAGAGAATGTCATTTAAGATACACTTCTGCAAATATTTACCCCCCAAAATGTGTTTGAAGACAAAAACTGATAAAGGATACATAATTTGGGTTTTTTGTTGTACGCAGAAAACAATTTGTTTAATTCTTTCATCAATATTATCGACTTCAAACACATTTGTTTTGAAAATGTAATTGTTACCCTTTTTTGGTCTAATTGAATATTCATAAAGTTTTGATAATAAATCGTTTTGATGCAGGGATTAAAAGGAGAACCTGGAGACCTTGGTATGAAAGGAGATATTGGAGATCCAGGCAGAAATGTGAGTTGATTATGGGTTTAGTTTCTTTGTCTGTTTGTTGGGTTTTTGTCCTAATTTGCATATATGGGAAGAATGGCCTGTGGGCCATGGACATTAAGTTGACCTGTTCCTTACCCAGGTCACCTGGTCAGGTGTGCAAGTGTCAAATTATTGTATTCATTCACTATGTCCTATCTACATTGTATATTTCTTTCTGATTTTGTTTCTTTGGAAAATGCCAAATAAATAATAATAATAATAATGAAAGTTTTGAGTACATGAAATAGAAGTTGCATTTCTCAGTTAAAAGAACATTCTCAGCTATGAAACGAATGCCATTGTATGTCTGTTTGATATCTTTCAGGGTTTACAAAGCTCTTTGGAAGCACAAAGGGATGTTGTATAATGTGATGTGCGATATACAAGAACTGAATATTATTATTATTATTATGGTTGTATAGCAGACAGGGACCTTGCTCCTTGTGATCTACAGTCTAATAAAATTGTTTATTTCATTCGATATTTTTCAGGGTTTACATGGTTTAACAGGTCCGACTGGGGCACCTGGTCCTCAAGGAAGATATGTAAGTTAGATCGCCCGCTCATCAGTTGCTCTCACATCAATCAATCAATCAATCATTTATTTATTTCATTTTCATAAAAATACAATCAAAGCAAATAAGCATGCATACAACAATAAAATGACAAATCAGAGTAATCGATATCATGGGGAACATGTTTAAATAAATGTGTCACTTTAAAACTTATATAAAATGAAAAAGGAGAAATTTGATAAAGCCTTTGATGGCTTTGTGAGACAAAGTTCCCAGTGAAATATAGAATTAAATATTATGGAGCATAGATTATACATCACAAGGATACAAACAAATACAACAAAGATTAGTAACTTATTGTGGAAAAGAGGGATTCAGAAGATGAAAGATTGGGTGGATTTTTCAATGGTATACATGGTTAAGCAGGTAAATATATATACCAAGTAAATTATTATCAATATACAAGATCACAAAGCATTTCCTTTATAGTGCAGTATTTCACCTTCTGAGCTACCATGTTGTTCCGACAAATGAATTGAATTTAAAGAGTGAAATGTTGATATAAAATATTTTGTTTCTTTGGTAGATTTTGTGCATTTTCCCTGGATATATAGCTCATTTTGGCCCTATATATGATGGCTTTATAGAAACTGCCTGACATACACAGTTAATAAAGTTGAAATTCTATTGTCTAAAACTTATTATTCTATTGAATCGAAATGTTTTTATTCTATATTTTGGTTTTAACCTTTTTTTTCTTTCTCCAAGGGTGTTGCCTGACATACACAGTTAATAAAATTGAAATTCTATTGTATAAAACTTATTATTCTAATGAATTCAAATGTTTTTATTCTATGTTTTCGGTTTGTATCTTCTTCTTTGTACCAGGGTGTTGCGGGGACTAAAGGAAGTAGAGGGGATATGGTATGTATTATGATATTCATCAACATCAAATTGTCATTTTTCATGGGTTTCAGCCCACAAGACTGACAATGTCCATCTCATATCTCCTGACAACAGTTCTCAGGGTGACATCAGATTGATATTTGTATGTCTTGTGAGCTTATAGCCTACTTACGAGGTGTCCCTTGTTCATGTACCATTCCTTCTTTTGCAATTAAATTGATTTTTGTTCAGAATATCTTTTGCTCTCAGATGTGCTTTCCTAAGTAGCAAAGTGGACCTAAACTAGGCTTAAACTGTCTAAAAAATGTTGTGAAAAAATAGTATTAGTAGTATAGTGGGCTTCCATGTTTTTATATAAGTAAGTATACACCGATTCGGTTTGGGGGTTCTATGTACCTGCCCGCCGGTGGCGGCGCTATAACTGGGGGGCTTCTCTATGGTGGCCCTGAAGGGACATCGCGAATAGACTAAATTGTGAACTTTTCACGATAAAGTTCACGATATCGTGAATTTTATCGCCAATTTTTCACGACGAAATTGACGATATCGTGAATTTTGTGAATTTCGTCGTGAAAAATTGGCGATAAAATTCACGATATCATGAACTTTATCGTGAAAAGTTCACGATTTAGTCTATTCGCGATGTCCCTTCAGGGCCACCATAGAGAAGCCCCCCAGTTATAGCGCCGCCACCGGCGGGCAGGTACATAAAACCCCCAAACCGAATCGGTGTATACAAGGATATTACCATTGTTCCACACATGTACTTTTTGCACCTCCTCTCCCCATTACCCATTCATTTACTTAAACCCATTCAAGATGGGATCTACTTTTGGTGTTTGATTGATCACATTTGTTCCTCAAATTGGCAACAATAATATATCTTTCTTTTATATATTGCTACATTGCTAAAATAAAATGTAATAATCCTGAAAACAATGTTTATCAGTGAGAATGTTACTGAAAAGTTGTGTAAATGGCAAATTATTATCCCAAAGAATTATGATTTTTACCAATTTAAGGATTTTAAAGCTTATTTTCCTTTTAAAAATTGCTGGCATCAAACGCCATATATTCATGAAACAAAAAAGTTTGTGCAGAAATAACTGCCCTTTGTACTCGTGCATCTGGCAATTTTTTAGGGCTTCGAAACACAAATTATTGAGGCAAACTACAAAATGTGCTGGGTTGATTGTTGCAAAAGGGTTACATGTTTTTTTCATTGTACTGTAATGTTTTTTTTTAAAGATGGTTTACTGTATCATGTCTTTATGTTGTAAATCTATTTCTATTTCTTCCCTTATATTTCTACAGGGTTTACCTGGGCCTCAAGGTTATAAAGTAAGTTATGGTTCAGTTCGTATTTGAGGATTTAATATTGTTTCTGTTAAATTGATTGTTGTCAACTTGAAGTATAAAAGAGATTGTCTGTTTAGTACCATGGGAGCATTTAAGTGCATCAAAAGTAATTAGTCTACAGTTATAATAATAATAATGATAATATATATAATAATATTTAACCAGTCTCTAAACGCTTTAATAATGTATCAAATCAACCTCAACAAAACTTTCCTTGGCTATGTATGGGCTAACGGTTAATAAGTATGAATAAAACAAAGGAAAACATTTTTTTTTAAAATGATGACTTGGGTTCTGTGCAAGCTCTATGCCATATGTTGAGGTACATGTGCCTTAAATAGCCTGCCGTAATCACAAGTTGCTAGTATGTAAATTGAGAGTGTATCTACATTTGCAACATCACTTTTTAGAAGAAGTATTTGAATTTTGAAGCTCATATTTTGAGTGTATTATGTCAGTATTGACATGGAACCCCTAACATACAGAGTCAGTTAGTTTTTGGAGATTTGTACACTTTATCCCTGTGTAAGGGATCAGAGTAAATTTGCTAATAATTTTAAAAGAACAAATTTAACTGTTATAAAGAATCTGCATGTTGACTACTAATGAAGATTAAAGATTGTTTAAAAATTTGTTTGTATAGGTTCATAGAGTATATTCATATTTCAGTACAAGTTTTGTTTATGTAGCTTGTGAAGCCCTCATCAGTTTATATCGTTGTGATTCTTTCTCACTTGATCTTTCTAGGGAAGTCCTGGTGATTATGGCCCAAATGGTGAAAGAGGAGTAAAGGTAAGGACTTTCATGGAATATTTTCATTTCATTATTATTTTACGAATAATGATGCCTGATTTTAATTGTTATTTGTTTTATAATCTCTTATAGTAAAAGACTTTACTGTCCATTTGGTAATAATTGAAATAAATAATTTTTTGTAGAATATGAGAAATCATAGATCAAATATCACATTTTCTAATATTTTCAAAAATTTCCGCAAACTTTGGTCACACCATCATACCATTACTTTTCTAAAACAAACCTTATAAATCTTGCCTTTATTTCTCATCATATACCTTCTTCCAGCTAAAGCACTAGGAGACTAAATTCCCCCATTTTAACTGTTATAAAAGTTCTCATTCATCCTTCTAAATGTTTTGATATTTTTTGTTTGTAGGGAGACCAAGGAAGGCAGGGTAAGAGAGGGAAACGAGGACCCAAAGGCTTACCGGGAGCACCAGGATTAGATGCACCTTGCCCTGTGGTAAGTACAACTCATCGTTAACCCCTTCCATACCATGGGCAACAAATCCTGCCCACCATTGTGAGTGCTGAAAATTTTGTCTGGACTCCGATTTGGACTGAGATTTTAGATACTAATAATTACATATCAACGTTTCTTATGCACTCATATTGATCCCTAGGTATGATCGGTTTGCCTAAAGGTACATCTATATAACAAATAGTTAAGAAACTACATACATGTAAGGCAAACTACATGAATATAATATTGAATGGATAAAAAAAAGGGAATTATGGAAACCAAAATACTATGTCTTGTGAGAAAGGTTTTCAAGTTTCTTTGGAATGATTTTAGAGTAAGTGAAGATTCGGATTGTCAGTGGGAGGGGATTTCCAAAGTCAGGGTGTAGCAGGACCTTGAACATGACAGGAACAGGTTCCTCCATAGTAGTATTCCCATGCAAAAAATTGAGTGTTCAAAAACAGAATTAGATGTGTGTGATACAGTGTCTTTAAACAGGATTTAAGGGAAGGGGGGGGGGGGGTTATATGTTTCAGAATGTATTGTAAGTTTGCACTCTCTTCCTATTAAAGGTGTACAAGAATAATAGCTTGGTGTTTTATGATGATCGTAATAATTTAATAATTTAACCCTCCTGTTCTTTTTTCACCCCCTTCTCCTACCAGGGTTCTGATGGCTTACCCCTGCCTGGATGCTTTCCTGCTGCATAGCCTCAAGGTTAGTACCATCAACATAGGCTCAATAGTAGAGTGGTATCCAAAAAGTATGAGAAACATGTTAGCTTTTTATCATTTATTACATTGTTGCCCATAAAGTTGAAATAAATATTTACCTCTTTTCATGAAATTATTGCGACAATACAATTTATTCTTGATGGACAAAGTTTATATCTCCTAGTAATTTTACTGATCATACCTTACTGATCACCTTAATTGATCAATAAAGCTTTCAGAAGACGTAATTTTTTATCTATCAGGAATAAATCATGTTGTTAAATTATTTTATGATAATATGTTACAAAAGTTTATTTCAACTTTTGGGGAAACAGTATAAGATTGTATCATTCCTCTCTGAAAGCAAGTCATGATATATTACCAGTGATTGCTAAAAAATATGCCCTTCACATTCCTTTATTTCTTTCAAATAAAAATATTCGTTATGATGGTTGTGAGGAAAATTAGGTAGATATCAAGAATAGACTAAAAACATACACACAATGTTATGACAGGAGTACTATCACAGCAGTGATTGCAATAGGATGTTATTTGGATACACATTATGAAGCCCTGCATAGGCTACATGTATAGGATCTGCATGTATTCCACAACACCATCATTTTATATGTAATTCTTCTTTTTGCTCCCAAAGCATTATCATAATGGGGTCGTCTGAGGTCAAAGGTCATCATGTCATCACCAACCTCCAACCAGAGCTGAATCCTCTTGAACTCTACCAAAAAAGGTTTGGTGTGAAGACTATCAATATTGTATCAAAGAAGAATTGAATGATGCCATCTTCTACAAAATTTGGATGTGAATAAATCTGCTTTATCAAGTTTTCAAGACCAAACATGTTCATGAGATCATAGGTGTGAGCAGGAGAGAAAGGGAGAACAGACGACATGATTAATATCCTGACTGAAATATGATTCTTGTTGGTTGCCAAAATGGTTCCCTTGATAAAGAATGAATAATTTCTCATTATCTTTCTAACAATTTTGACAACATACTCGATTAATACTTGATTCTGATATTAGTGACAAGATCTTAAATTTGAGTTGAAGACTCTCTGTGTTGGCATTTATAAAATCACCTTTGTGATTTTGAAGGAAAAAAAACTTGTTCGGGAGTAATGTGTATCAAGATTTGTTGCAACCAACAAGAGACCATATATTTCGTTGGGAGTTTGTATTATAGAGAATATATTATTCATTGAATAAGTACTAAAGAGGAATGATTTTGAAATGTCCTGTATATATTGTACAGCTGTTGTTTATAACCAAGCAACAACAAATATTGAGACATCTAAAAATATTACTTTTTTACAGTCTCACTGAAAATGTATTCCAAATTTTATTCGAGGTGAAGTGAGTTTCATTCTGGTATTTTAATGTAAATTATATGAGACCAGTGAATGCCTGCCGTGTATAGGTTTACATGTACATGTATATGTCGTATATTGTGAATATTCATTTGTATGCTTCCTTCCTTTATAGGCTGATTAAATGTATATGCTACTTTGAAATCGCTTTCCTTCAAAGGATTTGAGATAAATGACCGAAAGGAGATCCTTGATTTAGTACTTTTAAGTTGATGTTGGCTGAGCGTATATATTTTGTTTCAATTCCTTAGTATACTTTGTGCTGGATATAGAGGCTTGTAATTTACCAAAGATGTTCATGACTTATCAGATTCTTATAGTATTAAATGGTCACAAGCTTTGTCAAAACCATGAAGCTTGTATCTTCTGTTGTTATGCCTCTTTAAGATTTGTAATATTACTGTTGATTTTGGTAAAGAAAAATTGAGCCCCAAATTTACATTGTTAACACATTTTTAGTAACTTGCATCACAAAGAAACTGATATTTTTGGTTCTAGAAAGAAAATATAATTTTGTTATACATGTACTCAGAGGAGTAAAGAGCACATTCAGTGTGGAGTCATTGAAAAACAAAAATTATCAGATTTTCCCTATAGATGTAGTGATTTTTTAAAATTTATATTCTGAGCATCATGTAACTTTCTTGGAAGAAGTTACAATGAATCAATGGAGTATTTTTTTAATAATTTGTTCATATTCTTGTTTCAAATATTATGTAGATGATAGCCTTCAAATTACGTTGTTTGCTATATGTAGTATTGAATGTGTACATATTGCTTTAAACTTGTATATTCTAACAAAAACTTGTATAGATCTTTCTTATTTATTCACTCTAAGATTTTATGTTTATGTGTGAGGTACTCCTTTTGATATCCTTTCTCTTTTATTTAAAAAAAAGAATTACTTTAATTCAAAGGAAAAAAATAATGGATTACTTGACTGAAAATTTATAGTGACTATATCAATGATGATCAGTCATGATATAGATGTAAGACCCTCCATATTTTATTTGAATTGGACAGGTTTCCCAAGCATTTTCCTTTGTAAACGGTATTTATTTTGACAATAACAGAAAAAACGCTTTATAAGGTAGTTATGCAATGAAGTTTACAAAGTCACCATGTAATATTAGTCATTATTTTATCATATATAATGCTTCAAATTGTATTGTGAAAAAATTATGTATATCATGTACATGTAGCTTACATTTGACAATAACTTTTTTAAATTAAAAAGAAAACACCATTTCCTATACATGTAGTTTCTTATTGAAATGTTTGATATTGTGTAAATAATGAACTGATAGGGACAATGCCTTTATATTATACTTGCCAAGTTTCTATGGGGTTTTCAGCTTTGTAAAAAAACTCATCAAACAACGTCAGATTACAGTATTTTAAGTGTAAATGCATATATATAGGCCTATGTAAATGTATTTTCCATGAATTGTTATTGTAATATATTGTCAGTTATAACTGCCGTCATATAGAGGTAGATGAAGGCATTGCTTCTTAATGTGTATCACTTTTGCTAGGCTGATTTCAGTGATAGCTGTTAATGTAGGCTATTTAAATCACCCTAGATGCGATATTTTTTTAGTCTGCGGTCTTGCTCATGTTAGATATTCAATAATATATACACTGTATTTTCTACTGTAAAATTTCACTATCCAGTTATAAGTTTTAAAAGTTTTTACTTTGATGATGAACGTAGATAATGATTTTTTGAGATGTGCTTGCTTCCTTTCATAAACTAACCTTTATCCTATTTATTTGTAAATAATATTTTTGAAAATAAGTTGAGAAATGTAGGGAAAGAGAAACTAATTTCTGTAAAGAGATAGTAGTTGAACATTGCCTTGACAAAAACAGTAATTATGTTAGAGTTGTGGGTGTCAGAGATTAACTTTGATAAATAAATCGTGAAACATTGCAACTTTGTAGTACCGGTATCTAACTGAAGAGAAAGATACTCTATGAAAAGTAAATCTTTGTAATATTTGCTTATTTAAGCCTCTTTCAGATTATATGACGCGGCAAAACCACAGCGGGATTTTTTTTCATGATGTAAAAAGTAATTCGCTTCACATTTCTGTATCTTATTAAACACAGAGCTAAGTGAACACACGCAAGTCCTTTGTCACATGAGGTTGCCAATCATTTACACTTTAAATTATTAAAAAACACCTTTTTTCTGTGGTTTACTGTGTCATATCTGGAGGAGTCTTTAAACTCACTTCAACTTTTTTGTGGATACCAATCGTATCTTACCCTGGTCATTTTCACAGCAAATCTTGCTTATTATCTGAAATTAACAGATTAAGATTAAAATATTTGGTCTGCTAATTAACCTGAAGCATAAGATGGGTAACTTAGGAACTTAAGAACCAGGGAACTTGTATTTGGTGCCCTTCTCTCCTTCTTCCGTTATTCAAAATGCAAATAAGATTTGTAATATAGAAATTTTATTTGACCCCTTCTGACCCTTAGCAAATTACTATCATATGACAATTTAACGCTTATTATATATTTCAGTAGTGTTCTGACCGTGTAATTGTAATAGCATAACCTAAGATACATTTCTGTCTACTGCATCATATAGGCCTATGTGTATGTAATATTGTATGGCTACTAAAAAGAGTACAATCAAAACATAGTTATTCGTTGGAATAATTGACCTTGGAGATAGAATGAATATGCTTTTAACGAGCATTAAACAAAAATACTGTGTATTTTCCCAATGCTTCTCAAACTATTTATTGGGAAGTCACATTACAAACAATTTCAAGTTGTTTATTTTTCGTTAAGATGTGAAGTGGCCTGACCAAACTATTATCATCATTATGACCCTCCAGAAATTATGGATCATGTATGAAAAATTATGTACGTATTACTTTGATATGTGGTCAAACTATTGAAGATTTTATCATGAAGAATTGTCAATCATTGGTCAACTGAAAGGATTGTGATGAAAATAAATATTGTACCATTATTGTATAACAAATCAACATTAACAGTGTTTTCCTGCTGTATTCTTTATTTATGGTTTGTGACATTGTGGCCTCATCAGCTCTGGAATGTTCATTTGTGTTTTGCTTTTCAGTTCAGTCTTTTTCTGCGAGTCCTTTTCCATTTGAACAAAGAAATCAACACAAAACTTTCTTTTAAAATTTGAAGAGGTCTTTTGCAATTTGGCTTTAACTTGTCTTTTGGGGAAATTCTTTATTATTAGTGTGACATTCAGAAATGCAGAGAAAGAGGAGCCTTGGTATATTGTATAAAGAATAGAAATGTGTGAGAGTCTACAGCAAACAACAAATCACAAAAGATCTTTTTCAGTTTGGAAACTTTTATTTTTCTTGAAAGAAAGACTGAGATGGATTCATGTACATGTGAATAGGCATCAAACAGAACAAAGTAAAAAAAAAAAAACCTCTAAGATCCTGTCCATAATAATTGCATTCGTGTCATTTTGTAAATATCCTCTACAATTGATATCCTTCAAATTGTCTCAAATCACTCAAATTGCCAGAAATATATGTCTTACAACTGAACTAATTATAGTCTTATATAGCCATTCAGTAATGAAATAACTTGCTCATATTAAAATACAAATGATTCTTTTGTTTACAAGATATAATACAATCATTAATGTGCGGCATTAGGCCTGGTAATTTTGACTGCACTTTTTGAATATCACTTTCAATATGAAAGTAAATCAGTAAATCGTATACAATTCAAATATTCCACATCAATGCCCAATGAAAACAACATGTCAAATATTTGCCAAATGCTGTAGCATTTACTCTGAATTTCATGTGCATGTACGTCTACTAGTTCACATTTGTAAAATTCTATGGCAAGAAAATTCATAGGGCAAGAGACTTTTTTACATAAATTTTCTTCTAATGTATAACATTATGAACAATTATTTTATTATTGCCTTTTCTCTCTTTAGCACAATTTGAGGAAATGTGAGGAATTTAGAAATGACATGAATTAAAGCAAGCATCGGTACCAGTGTCCTACTTCAGACCTGTACGGATAAAAAAAACCTGGCCTACCACAATGTCTGTAAAGAATACAAATACATATTGAGTCAAAATCTGTTTCAGCCAAACATACAGTGCAATAGAAAGAGTCTTTTGAAAATATACTTGTATCAATATTTAATGCTGATACTGGGCTATCTGAATGGCTGAACTTTAACAATCAAAACAGATGTATACCATACCATGTACACCAACAAAGGTATAAAGTGTACAATAAATTTCAAAAATATCATTTATAGAATACATGTATATAGATGGAAGAATAAATTCATCAATAATGGAATAAATTCATCAATAATGGAATAAATAGATCAATAAATGGATACCTATTGCTAGTGGTATTATAATAAAATAGTAGGATATTTATTCCACAAAAAAAGGAATAAAGAGTACAATAAACAAAGAAATGATTAATAAGTCAATAAATAGAATAATAGATTGGTTCTTGCCTCTTAACAAATTTGAATTAAGTTTTGTCATATGATATAGTTGGTATTTGTACAAATCTCATTTTAAACATCAAATCATTCTTAGCCAGCACATCAAAGCTTGTTTTATTTTTGTTCAAATAAAAAGATGTGTCATCAACATTAAATGCTGTAAATTTTGGATACTAATAAACTCAAATCAGGAATGAGCTTTAGTTTCTAGTTCATGAATGTTTTAATGTAGAATATCAACAACACTAAATACATGATGAAAATCAACCAACAAACATACATTATCTTATGGCTCTAAATTGCTAAAATTCAGAAGCATTTGGAAGACTTCATGCATTAGAATGATAAAATAAATGGTAGTTGTGTATATTAACTACTGTGTCAAATGATGTGGTCATATTTCAGTAAACAATTTCCTTGTGAATAAAATGGTATTCTTAGGCTAAAATAGATATGTGTATTTCAGATCAGTCAAGGTGTTGAAAACATGTATGACAGTTATAAATGTGATAGAGCTAAATATTGTCTTGATGCTAAAACTCTGTGAACCTTTGCATAGGTAAACCATAACATGCACTTGAGATATTTCAGAAGTGAACTTCTTAAGTAATTGGTATTTCAGTAAAAAAAAAAACTTCACTTGTTATTGGTAAAACTCCATGAAACATTGCATAGAAAAAGCATGCCATGGACATGTGGTGCAAGGTATCTCAATAGAGAACTTCTTCGGTCATTCAAAGTGCAAAAATATAATGGTACTTAAAATAAAATCACATTCATGGAAGCCTTCCTATGGCCCATTGTCTTTTCCTTTTTACTTTTCTCACTCTCTCTTGTTACTCTTCTATTGTGTAACATATCAGTTTCTCTTTCACTGTCTTCCACCCTCTTTCTATCACTATCTTTAACCATATTCTCTTTACCCCCCCCCCCCTCCATCTCTCTCTGTGTGTCTTTCTCTCCATCCCCCCCCCCTCTCTCTCTCTCTCTTATTTTTGTCTTTCTCCCACTTCTTGCCACTCTCCGATAACTTTGTTCTCTCTTACCCTCTTTCTAATTGCCTGAATTTTCAAGTCAGCTTTAAATCTAAAAATGGTCAGCATCCTGAAGAAACAAGAGAAGAACCTGTTATGGATAGCCTATGGCTAAATTTAGAGCTAGAACTATGTAAGAGCTATACATTTAATTTGTATTTTCCTCATCGGCTTGATCAAGACTTTCATTTGAGATAGATGCTTGTACTAATACCTGGCCATTCATGCCTTCAATGATCCTAGCTTCAATGATTTCGATTCCTTCTCTGCCATCTTGGTCTTGGTCCTGGTCTTGGTCCTGGTCTTGTGATGATTCTTCTTCTTTGGTCCGAGATGACACTACTACAGGCCCTTGGTAGTTCTGGGACTGGTGTGACAAGGGGGACCAGGCATAGTTGTGGAATCCTCCTTGAGCATGGTGTGGTGGTCTAGACTTGGCCCAGGTTGGGCTTCTGTTGACCTGGAGTACCTGTACTGGTGGGGAGACATAACCCATCAACATGAAGTCCAGGAAAGAATCAAGTCAAGTCTTTTAAAGTGACTCGTTAACATTGTTGAAAGTTGATGACAAAAGTTGCATAATTTTTGTATGAAATGTTACTTATTATATTCCTTCTACTGTACAAACCCTCTAACATGCACAAAATCCTGAACAAAATTCTCAAACCACAAAGATATTTATGGTTTTCTTAGAAGGTGTCACTGTGCAACACCTTCTAACAGTGATTAACAGTAAATTCTCCCAACCATTTTTGAATTTTCCCAACCGTTTTTCCATGAAAACTAGATGGAATTCGACTGCGTGCAGTCGAAAATGATGCCTCCGTCATAGAGCAATTTTACAAACCGAAACGGAAGAAATTTTTCAAATTCAAGTTCAATTGTAATCCATTAACATGTTCTCAGAATATCGTGATTACAAGCAATTTCTCATATACATATATGACCCTTTGATCTTTGACCTCATGACCCTAAAATCTACTCAGTTCATTGGCTCTGCAAGATTTCCTGAGTTAAATAGTAATCCATCTGTCAGTTCTAATGAGAATGCGTCCACAAGCTATTTTTGCATACATAATGAGCCCATGACCTTTGATCTTATGAACCAAGAATCTACTCAGTTCATTGGCTCTGCAAGATACATAAATGATCTAAGTTTGGCAGGAATCCATCAATCTGTTCTAATGATAATACGATCACGAGCTGTTTTTGCATACACAATGTGCGCTGTGACCTTTGACCTCGTGACCCCAAAATCTAATCAGTTCATTGGCTTTGCAAGATACATACATGACCAAAGTTTGGCAGGAATTCATCAATCGGTTCTTCAGATAACGTGATCACAAGCTGTTTTTGCATACATTATGAGCCCTGTGACGTTTGACCTTGTGACCCCAAAATCTAATCAGTTCATCGGCTCTGCAAGTAACATACATGACCTAAGTTTGGCAGGAATCCATCAATCGGTTCTTGAGATAACGCGATCACAAGCTGTTTTTGCATACATAATGAGCCCTGTGACCTTTGACCTCGTGACCCCAAAATCTAATCAGTTCATCGGCTCTGCAAGATACATACATGACCAAAGTTTGGCAGGAATCCATCAATCGGTTCTTCAGATAACGTGATCACGAGAACGGGACGTACGTACAGACGTACGTACTGACGGACAACCCGAAAACATAATGCCTCCGGCTACTTCGTAACGGAGGCATAAAAAGACATAAGACAGGCTTTTATAAATCGTTCAACACTTAAATGTCTGGAAAGGTATATAGAGCCAAATCATTGCTTTGTGACGATTCAGATCCACCTAAAATGTAATTAGATTGTAATAATATAGTTGGGAGAATTAAGGAATCGATCAGATCAGTTTTTCCCAATTTATATCATCAATAATGGTCCGTTTTCACTCAAACTTTCAGATTATCTTTAATTGTACATCTAGCATTGAAGTCACTACCTTAGCACCACTTTCTCTCATCTGAACAATGTTACCAAGTCCCTTTAAAGAAATAGGTTTTGCAGGAAACAGCGAGTGCCGAGCCTTATAACAAATGTGTTTCTTGTATGTTTAAACATATCAATTCTGTAGCCCACTAAGAACGGACTGCCAATTTGAGTGGCTTTCTCTTGTAATGTAACATCGTACTTCTACTGTAGATATGAACATACTAGCTGTCAGCAAGTTGACTTTAGGTTCTACATACACAACATCAACACGTAGTTTACCTTGAAATAGCCTTTGATTGACCAGGGGGGGGGGGGGGGGGGGGTGTTTCACAAAGATCCTAAGTTGAACTTATCTCTAAGTTGGACTTAACAATTATGGAAAGCCGTTTATCTATGAAAAAGGCATAAAATCATTCATATTTTCTATTATCAAGTAGATTTCATGTTCTTGATGTGGAATTTATATAAAGTCTAAAATACTTGATTTTTCGCTTTTGAACATATTTTATTTTAAGGCTACAAATGGCTTTCCATAATTTTAAAGTCCAACTTAGAGTTAAGTTCGACTTAGGATCTTTGTGAAACACCCTCCTGGATTGAAGTGTGTTTTGTCATCTAAATAATAGAATTGCTGGATTGAAATGGAATGAAATAAAAACAGATAATGTTGTTCAACCCACCTGTGCGCTAACCTCTTGAACTGTCTGTGCAGATGCCCTGTCTACCTCACAATCTTGATTTGACCTTTGATCTTCTGAGTTACAGATGTCTAGAGACTCATAGACTAAGCTTCGGAGTTCTTCCTTGATTTCATCATGGACTTGGCTCTCACTCTGGTTGTTTGGGAAGTCTTCAACATGAAAAAAAAAAATACTTATTTCAAAGAATGCAAGATCAGGGGAGAGTTTCACAAAGACTAAGATTGGCTTTAAGTTGGACCTAACTATGGCAGGCCGTTCATGCCACTATTTTATCTCATCATTTAACTGGCATTGGTTTTTCAAGGGACGTAACAATCGTGGTCACAAATCTACAATTCATTATTGAACAATTTTTTTTTATATCTAAAGCTCATAATTGAGAGACCAATGGTAAGAGCAACCAGTGGCATGAACAGCCTGCCATAGTTAAGTCCAACTTAAAATAAATCTTAGTCTTTGTGAAACACTCCCCTGGTCTGCAGCTTTATTGACTTTTACTCTATCTTTATCCTACGACGGTTTTAGCCTATTTAACCCTACGTTAACTGGGGGGGGGGGGAGGGGGTCAATTTGACCCCCCCCCCCCCTGTAGAAATTTCGCGACTACTCCGAAACCGCGGCAGATATAAAAAAATTCTTTCATGACTTTTTTCTTTTGAGTCTTACGCATCTTTTAAAACAATTTTTTGGAAAATCGGACGTATAGTTACAAAGTCACGTGACCTTTTGTCTTCGCATGTCAGCCCGAAAATCGCTCATTTTTGTGATTTGTGTACAAAACATATGGAAATGTCATTTTTCCTAAAAAGAGATAAAACATTGGTTTTTTAGTCTTGTTTAAAGTTTAGGTGGTGTGTTTTGGGGTCAAAATAGTTGAATTGTAGTTATAAATGAAATAAAACAACAAAAACAACAAAAACAACAAAAATAATAAAATACATTTAAGTTAAAAAACAATGAAATACATAAGAAATTATCAAAACAAGAGATAACATAAGGAACAACCTGGCTCTTCCAATTTTTTGTGTTGTATTATTATTCCAAATGGTCTAACAAATATATGTAGTGAAAAAGAATGCTTAAATATGAATAATGTATGATTTATGGGCAAAAATGTGAATTTTATGACCTTATTTGCATAAATTACCATAAATATGCAAATGAGTAAATTTTTCAAAGAATTGAAATTACCATAGTATTCTATACACTTCACTTGACATGTATGCAAATTTTCGCGGCGATCGGCAGTAAAACGGCCGAGATCTTAGGGGGGGGGGGGGGTCAAATTGACCCCCCCCCGCCCAGTAAAAACCTGGTCTGAAATAGCCCAGTTAAAATAGGGTTAAATGCAGTCTCGATAAAATGCAAGAAAACATTTGGTAGGATATTGTGCAGAGATTCTTATGTTTACATGAAAATAAAGTTACAATCTATTTTGGATTCAGAGATTGAGATACAGTTAGGGCAAACAAATTTCATACATTGCATTAAAGGATTCATGCATTGTGGTACACACGAATGTTTGGATTCAGCGATTCTAATTTGGCAACTCTTCACAATATCTACCACAGGAATAGCCACAATGAATCAACTATCAGCTTCGACCCCATGACTTTCAAATCTGTATTATCTGACTCAATAAATGAATTGCTTTTAATAGAGGGAATAGCCGTCTAACCTTGGCTTTTGTTCTGTGATATCTTCATTGGCCTGTATCACATCACACATAGTAACATCTTGAGCTTGACCCTGTTCTGCCATTTGAATAGATATAGGAGTAGGCTGACTAGGAGTAGGCTGTTGCTGTCCCTGTATGACTGCTATGTTGTTATTCTGGTTGGTCTGTAGCATGGTTGGCATTACGGCAGGGCAAAAAGCTTGGTTCATAACTACAAATGGAAAGAGACAAAGCGTTTATCTCAGTGAAGAAAAGATCTGTTCATAATCACCTAAATGTACATTCATAAACAGAACACATAAACAAGTTGTGATTTGTTGATAAGGCAAATCTATAATACATTTCAATTTTAAAGAAGAAAGGATGACAATAAAGGTCTGCAGTTTTAAATTTGTTTTGTAAATCAATGTTCTCAAATCCTGTACAATTTTGTTAACAAAAGCTGATGAATTAACAAATTTAACTGGCAAATATTTGCTAATTGCTACACTAGGTACCGAGAAGCCATGAAGTATTCAATACAAAACTATGTATTTGGTGATTTTTTATAGTACATAGCACAACAATCTTACCTGGCTGATTGTTCTGAGTGTTGTGAATCATGGCACTGTTTCCTCCAAAGAAAGCTGTCATAGAAATAAAACATATTTGTATGAATATTACAAACAAAATTTGTGTTGCTCTCGCTTTGTATCAAATTTACATATGATAATAGAATCCCAGGTGTTGTATTCTTAGACTTTTGAAGTTCTTGAAGACAAGCTACTTACTTTAGCATCATTCTTTCACTTTCTCACCAGAAGAAAAGGACTAAATAAAAAGATAAATAAAAAGTGACTAGTGTTCATCATACAAAATTCACTAAAATGTAGACAGTTCGAACATTAAATACAAGAACCTTATGATTCAAAAAGTTTCATGAATTATTGAATCAATAAATTACCTGCATTATTCGGTAAGTACTGCTGTTGATTACAAGCTGAGAATCCTGACACATTCCACTGTCCCATATTAACAGGTTGCATAGCTTGTTGAGGCATAGCCATCTTCTGACCAGCTATAACATAGCCTACTGTAGGAGCACGATAAGGCTGATAGTACATGTTACCCCCGCCAACCTGTATAGGACCAGTGGGGCCAGGAGAGAAGGTGGATTGCATGGGTGTGGTGTCTGGCATCTCAACAAATGGATACCGCTGGCAACATGCTGGTGTGGCTGGTAAAATGTCTGGTTGTTTCTGTTGATGTGGTAGAGGGGTGGCATGTAGTCGGTGCGGGTGTTTCCAATGAAGCGTTGCTTACGGCGGGTAGCTTTGAGGGGGTTTGGTGTTCTACGGCGTCGAGGGGTTTTTGTGACAGGAGCATTCTCATCAAAGTCTGCATTCAGAGACCACAGACAGCCTCTCTTCGTTGTTGATTTATCCTCTTGGCTGATCTTACGAGATGTGAAGCGTGGTGTAGTCAGGGCATGGCGTATAGAGCTCTATAACATTAACAAAATAAATAGCACAAAATGGTACTGCTCAATGCTCATACAAGCAAGACTATGAGAATGATAACATTTGGAATCTGACAGTTCAATTAACAAATCATGCATGTAACTTTGTGATTTTATATATCAAAGCAAAGAGAGAGAAGTCTAGAGAAAATTCTTGCAAATCAAAAATATTCTGAGCCCATCTGTGATTTTGTATTTTCTAAATGGTTCATCAATTTGGAGACAATCAGAATCATATAAAGAACAAAACATACAGTTAGGTTCATTGCATCTTGTCAAAGAAGTATATAGCTTCAGCTTGTGCACTGTGAAGTTCAAAATATTTTTCAGGGCTTCTTTTTCCTAACATTTCCTAGCTTTTGGTGTTTGTCAAAGCATACATCAAAAGAGCCCCCAGAACCCTGGTCCATACTACATTGCTGGGATGTAAAGGATCATACTAACCTTCCAACTCTTCCTCTTCTGTCCAATGATATGCTTGTAGTAAGGAAACACCATTCTGCACAGAAGTGGTACATATAATTTTACAGAATTAAGCATCTATTATCCAAAATTATCTTTTAAATCTTGGAAAATTTATAAGATGTATGTTCATAATTTTAACATGTAAACCAATGAGGAAATAATATGAGCGATTATATAGTTGTTGTCCCCCCCCCCCCCCCTCTCTCTCTCATCTACTCTCTTCTTTCTCTTTCTTGTCTAGATCATGTGCTCTATATGTCCAACTCTCTCTTTCCCCTTTGCTACCCTTTCAATCTCTTATTCATGTACTTACTCCATCTCAACATAGACCTGAGAGGGCAGCATTTCCTTCTTAGTGCTCCTCTTGAAGCATTCACCACCTGTTGTATAAGACCCACTGAGGGGCGCTGAACATGGGCGCAATCTATGCCACTAGGGGCTAGAGAGACTCCCGTCGATGCATTGTTGTTATAATTGATGAAAGTTGGCATTTGTGGGATAACTTGAGCTGCACCAGGTAAGGATGTGGTATGCCAGATATCAGCAGCCTGAGGGAAGCTCTGTTGCTTACCAATTGATTGCTTTAGCCTTTTGATAGAAGGAGATGACCAATGTAAAAATATGGGTTGAAAATAGAGCAAAGCAATATTGCAAAACACAAAACTAATCTTCAAGAATTGTTATTGAAATATAGTTTAAAAAGCTCGATATGTAATTCATGTGCAAGTGGTACTACTACCTGTGACATGCAATATCAAAAACAGATCTTGAAATATTATAGCCCCTTACTCCATATTTTTAAGTAAATAAATTTAAAGCTAATGAATATTAAACAGGTAGAAATATAGCAAGCTTAAGATGCTTGTACTGTAGTAGTTTGACTGCAAAATAATTGCAATGTAGCCCTTCCTCTCTGCAATCTCATGAAGATATGAACTGAGTCAGGCAATGTCATTTTCCTTTTTTTTCTTTTCCATTCATTATTTGTGTATGTTGACATATTCTTATTCAGCTTAAAGAAAGAAGACAAATTGTTTTTGTTAAATTGATTGAGAAGATGATTGTGAGGGGCTGAATTTTCCCCTCTTTTCCTTACCGAGGATCCAGAGATATAGGTTGGACAGCCTGCCTCAGTGTCTGGGAGTTAGGATAAGGTACCAAGGTTTGTTGAGGGTTCCCCTGGGAGTCTGCTTGGTCCTGTGTGATAGCTAGTTGCCAGCTTTGTTGAGGAATGTCTGTTGCAGTGTTTCCTTCAATCGTTGAATAGAAATAGAAAGTTCATGTAGCCTCAGCTAGATCTACCAGTTATACTTGATCTAGTTCTAGTTATCTACTGTAGATCTAAAAATAAGATGTCAGTCAGACTCCCCAGTCTACTTAGATAATCCAACATACATCCAACCATTAAGGGGGGTATATGACGAATATTGCATAGATCAATCACAGTGTATTTTATCATGCCTACATTATATGACACGCTTTATGTTGGGTAGGGTCCACTGTGCAATTGTTCTCATATCTGTATGCTTGCCACTTCTACACTACAGTCAGGTTATTTTTTTCCAAGCCTACTTTCCAAGTTACACAGATTTTACCCATATTTTACCCATAATGATAATTATCCTAACTCCATTTATATTACACATTTTCATCCAAGGGCATGGAACAAAAATCACCACCTACAACATAGTTTTGTATCAAATACTTACACCACCATTGATCACCACCCTCACCCCCCCCCCTTTCACCAACACTGCCCATGCTGTGGGGCATGGGGGCGAGTAGACCAAACATTTCTGTCTCCTTCCGTTTGTTAGCCTCTCATTTGGGTAGGGTCGGCTCCTCTCTTTAGAGACAGAAGCCGACCATAGGGTCTCCTGTGTAAACTTTATGCAAAGAGAGGAGCCTACCCAAATAAGAGGCTAACGAACGAAAGAGAGAGATATTTTCGGTTTAGGGGGAGACGGGAGATGAAGTGACAAGTCAGTTAAAAACTTGCCTAAACCAAAAGGCAAAATAAGTCTTTAGAATTTAAAGCCTTGATTCTCAGGTTTCAAGGAAAAAAAGATAATTTTTAAGGGACATAAAAGTCAAGGAAAACAAGATAAAAGGGACATAAAGTTAAAATTACAAAAAATTCTCCTCTTTATTCTTCAAGCTTGCCTTAGCCCCTTGTTCTTCATTTTCTTGATTTACTTAGACTATTTCCACTTCTTAATTTATTTTCTTCTCCTTTTTCCTCTTCAAAAAGTTAGACTTAGAGAAGGTTTAAATCTACCAAGCTAAGTAAGGTTCAAGGCACTGGACTAGACCATCTAGTTCACTCTTGATCTAGATCTACAGGCCTCTATTTAAATCTATTTGTCACAGTAGGCCTATTGAAAATTCTTTCATCAATCATCAATGGTTATCTGTCAGTTTATGACAGGCTCAGTGACCCAATCAAAATTCTATATCAAGTGTCTCTCCAAGTTCCTCGGTCTTGAGCCATCCGTTTCATCGTTTCATACCCTATTGCTCCACATTCTGTGATTACTTTTATCTAGATCTAGATCTATTATTTTTAAATTATTTTTAAAATAATTCCATAAATTGGGGTAAAACAAAAATATTCCACCTAGGCCTATATATATGAGCGACAGTGTATATTTGTCCTTAAAAATGATGTTCGACATAATAAAGTCTCGAGACTTCTTCCTGAGCTGAAACCAAAAGCATACCCAGACAGACAGAGAGAACTGCAACTTCCTACTTTGGCCTAGATCTAACAGGCCTACAGAAGACAAAGAGCAGACCAGATACAGATTCTATTCAAAATCTTGAGAGACTTTGGCCCGAATTCATAAAGGAGGTTTGTCGACAAACCAAGGTTTTTGTGCGTCATGTGACGCGTTTTTACAAACCAGGTTTGTAAAAACCGTGTCAAAACGCGTCATATGATGTACGAAAACCTGGTTTGTCGACAAACCTTCCTTTGTGAATTCGGGCCAATGAGTTTGACAGAGTGAATCCTTCAAAAATTCTTCCAACTAGCCACCGGCTCAACAAGAGGCCATGATTTCAAGATTGTCAAACAACGTTTCAATACAAGACTTAGATC